>WURT03165846.1:0-10596 GCA_009936505.3 Holothuria glaberrima | reverse complement strand
CTCAATATGAGGGCATCTATGTACCAAGTTTGAGAACTGTCGGGGCTTCCCTTCTTGAGATATTGTGCACACAAGCTTAGCATCACAAACACACACATACATACATACATACATACATACATACATACATACATACATACATACATACATACATACATACACACATACTCCATCATGACCGCATAGGTTTCTCTTTCATCAAAACCACCACCACCACCACCAACAACAACAACAACAACAACAACAACAACAACAACAACAATGGTCAGTCTCAAAGCGCTTCACATTGCATTACCTGGTTATTAGTGTAACTCGTCTCCCACACAAACGCAGGTAAGGCAGCAGCTCGAGATCAGGACCAAATGATAGGTTACACCTCGCAGGTATACCCAAATAGCACCAGGGTGGAGAGGAGCAATCAGAGTTAAGTGCCTTGCCGAAGGACACAACGTGGCAGTCTGACCAGGACTTGAACCTGAAACCTCTGGATAAAGAGAGCAAAGCCTTAACCACTTGGCCACCATGCCTCTTGAAAAGGCGAAAGGTCCCTTTTGTCTAAGATACCAAGGGGAGAAGTAAAACTCCTTCAAAATCACTCTCACACCTTCCTCTGTGTTCCAAATCAATAGTACTACCATATAACTGCACTTTTCATGCTATCTAGAGGCTAACATATCACTGTGACCACAAAAGCTTTCAGACAGAACACTTCACTGAATGGTAGACATGCACAAGCCAGTCCTGCAATGAACATAACATTCAATTTTTTATGATCACTTTTATTACTCATACTCTTAAATTGTGTCCCCGCATCACAAATTCTCTTTTGTTTTCTATTATAAGACATTTATGTCCCTCAATTGATAAAGGTTGCCCCCCACATTCCACAAATGCATTATAAACTGAGAACAGCTAACCAGGATTGGATAATCTTGAAAGCTTGTATTTGGATATTTAGCTGTGTAGTCTAAGTTCTAAGCATGTACTGCATGCATAGACAGTTTAGTAAAACATAATTGTGCTGCACCAAGGAGTTGGAAGACACACCAAGCAATACATGTGATAATACCACAAAGACAATAAATACTCGAAACATATTGTATATCTCCTGCACAAATGATTCAATTATACTAATAAAGCAATTCTTGAAAATTTGAAAAATACCCCCATAAGTTCCCCTCCCACCCCCTAACTCCCCAGGCAAAAAAAAAAGTGAAAAAAAAATCTCTGATTCATGTAACGGGGCAACCACTCTCCCAGTTGCATCTCCCTCAACTTGAGAATTTAAAATGTATTAGATTCTGTTTTATTTGTGGTAAACCATCAAGGACTGGCTTAACTGAGGAAACCTGTCACCTCTTCCTCCTCAAAAGGATACAGGACAATGTCCCATAACACTTCCAACACCGGCCCACCCAACACCATTTTTTGCTACCAAAAACAAAGAACAAACTAATACGACATTACTCTCCCTGGCGAGTGACAGGATGGCAATGCCATATATATAACAACATGGGATTTTATATAGGCCATGAACTAGGGAAATATGAAAAAGGAATGCTATACCATTCTTTCTATGATGCTTGCATAATAAGGTAGTATATATACATTATGCACAATGAAATGATTACACAATTATATGTAATAAAGTAAATTTTATGACTTATACACAAGAATATGAGATATTTGTGGCTTAGCCTGGGATACATTATAGGAATGTAACTTCCAAAAAATGAGCTTTTTTTAAATATATTAAACAATAACATGTCTGTACAGATAATGCATTAATACTGAAACTTCATTCATGACGTTAGTTTTCAAACATTGAAGCTACATCGACTGGCCCATAGCCATTCAAATTACAAAAGAGGGCCAGATTGCTTTGAGGAGGGGAAGGGACTTTTTTTAAAGGGGGGGAGATACACCAAGGAGCTGTTAGGCAGGAGGCACAACAACCAAATCTGTCAGACAATAAATACTTGAAAATGATTTAATCCCATTCAGGTGTTAAACTTTGTTTGCCAGGTATCTTTGTTCCTATTATTTAGCTCTGTCTACCCTTCCTAATGATGATCTGCCAATTTCACACCCAAGTTATCTGGAAACATTTGCCTTTGTTAAAATATGCTTTAATTTGAGATTTGTTACAAACAGGGGCCAAGCTCTAATTGAGAATTTTACACAAATCACTGCAGATCATTTATAGTATACAAATAATGAATGTTTATGAGTGCAGTAGTATGAATAATTTCATTCGTTGAAAGATTAAATGTTCTATTCAACGAGGCGAAGCCGAGTTGAATAGAACGTTCAATCTTTCAACGAATGAAATTATTCATACTACTGCACGAATGGAAAACATTCTTTATTTGTTTTATATAACACCTAACTTCCTAAATCAAAGATTTTGGTCAAAATTTGATCGTGCGTACCCCATGGCTGACATCACTGCCATGCGTTAGTGTATACTAACCCACAGCCGTGCAATAGTTTGAAATAACCCATGGCATGTGACCACTAATCCTCCAATCAGATGTAGAGAAATTAACAAGGAGTTATATAATATATACTTACGACTGTGGGTTAGTACGTACTAACCCATGGTCGAGTACCACAATGGTGATGCATAGTACCGAATCATGCACGGCATGTGACCACCCTCCAATCAGATGTAGAGGAATTAATGTGTTGTATAATTTAAAACAATAAACTTTCTTTGTGTCCCTACAAATTTGATGTGTCATCTGCTTCAAGCATTCTTCAAGCCTAAATCATTTTTCCCAATATTAGCAAATTTCTCATCACTTAGAAACATGCTTGAAATGTGCATGGAAAGACTTGCAACCAATAACAACAATAGTGTAAAAATTCATATGTTTGTGAAGACTGGTAACAAAAAGTTAACTGTTGAATGTAAGAAGTAGATTTACTTGTCACTAAATCCTAGTTGATCCTGTTATTTGTGATCAGCACTTGAGGGGAAAAGCAAGATCACCACCGGAAATGAACATTGCTTCAAAGCGTCTGTAGAATGTTGGGTCTCCTTCCTACAGTCCGGGAGATTCCCCCATTTGGGAGAAAACCATTTTACCCCAAAAAGGCAAACTTGTATTCATGAGGCATCATGAATAAACAAAGCCTTGCTTTCATAACAGTCGTTTCCCATGCACACATGTGGTGTCCGGTTGCAGTGTGGGTAGAACGAACAAACATGGCTGCGTATATTTTGTGTGCTGGGCTTTGACAAACAGTGGCGTTGGTAGTGCCCGACAGTGGTGAGTAATTATCCTATATTAATTCTAGTACAAAGGTTGTGTTATAATTCGGAAATCAGTTGCATAGTTCTTAAGTATATCTTAAGAACTGTAAGACCGTAACTCTTGCACAACGGTTAAAGCCATAAAGTGAACGTCTGTAGGCTAAAGAGTGTGCATTGTACAGTGCACGTGTTCAGCTGTCGCTATATGCACACTAAATGTGTATGCAGTGAGAGACGACTGTACAACGCCTACTAATGAAGCTATCACAAAGGTCACTTTGCTTTTTTGAGATTTTCGCAAAACGTGCACAGTGGACTACCTTTCGCCGCGTGGAAAAGTTGTAGGTAGTATAATCTGCTACATGAATATATATGCAGGTGTCGAACTTCCCTTCGAACGTACAAATTTTCCAGAGGGGTTTGAAAAGATTGACCCTTTGTTTTGTATTGTCCAAATGGTGTGGCATTGTGGGTATAATGCAAAACGGCTGTCAGATTTTTCTCCCATTCGGGGGAAAATGATTTTCTCCCAAAAGGGGGAATCTCCCGGACTGTCCTAACACCTCCTTAGATATACTCTAAAATGGTGATTTTTAATTTTCTAGGAAGGGGGGATTTTCCAAGGGGGTCATCATCCCCATGCCTCCCCTGACAACAGATTTGACTAACCATTGTTGATAATGTGACCAGTGAGAATTGTCTCTCAGTGCAAGTCACATGGCATTTATGGGTTCAAACTCTATCTGAAAGGTTAAAATTCTTTTCTTTGGGTTGACGGGGAGGGAGAAGGCAGGGGGATGGCAGTAGGAGGGGATAGGGCAGAATCTTCAATTAGTGGGCCATCTGGTGGGCAGCAAAGTCAGCCTGAAAAGAGAGGAAAAGAAAAAACAAAAATTAGATAAGTCTGTCATTTCTAGCATTTTTATTATAGTATATCTCATACAACAAAGATGGGATTTTAATAGTGTATGTTGCTTTTGCTGAAAATTCTTATGTTGTCAAGATATAAAATAGGTAGAAATTTCAATTATTTGTCATGTAATAGTTGATGATGGTTCTAAGATAATTTCAAAATCAAAAGAGGGCCTCAAGGTTCGAATGGTTGAAAAACCCTATGTGAGATGACAGCTAGGTTGGAGTTAGTGGTTGCAGTAATAGACTATAATGAAAAGATGGTAGAGAGAAAAAGAGTGAATGAGACTGCAGATCTGTCTGTGCTATCATGAACATCTCCACATGTAAATTTCTGTTTGCAGAATCTTCTGCTGGTTCTAGGAGTCTAACCTGCAGCCAGTTATTAATAGGCTATTGCATTTGGTAATCCAAATTTTCAATCCAGCCCCATCTTAATTGTCCTCTCATTACAATTACATTTTCCTTGTTATACTGCCACCAATTTTTATTTTGTTGATGAAGATCTGATCTGCTCACCAGATGTAGACTGAGATGTAATTAGTTTCAAGTCACTTCATAAAACTCCCAAGGGTTTCTTCTGCCTGTTCTGTCATTGACACTCAGACAGCTAAATTAATAAATGCTTTAGGTTGATTGTAAAATACCATCAAAATCACAGTACATACCAGTTTTACCAAGTCAAGTACTGGGGTCTGTCATTTTATACCTATTAATTACTCCCATGCTACCCTACCCCTTTAAACACATGCTGGGTTTGGTGAGCATTTTATGATGAACATGCTAGGGAAAATGTGTCACATTATAATGAGTATTTGTGGGCCAGGCAAGAACTTGGAAAAGTGACAAAATGTACAGACTTGAAAGTTGGATTGTATGAGAGTTCTAGATTCTCGAATACTTTAAAGATGGCAGATTTAGTTGCCCTCATAAAAGTCCTTGCATGATGGTTTAGATGCAGATATGGCAGTCAGCAACAGCTGCTGGTGGGTACATTACAGTGTTTTCACATTCAAATCATAATTACAACAAAATGAATGTTAGGAAAGCAGTCAACCATGGCTGCAATTAAAAATTTCATGGACTATCTAATGTTGATCATTAAAAGTGCAGTTATGGTTCAGCACTTGATAGCAGCAAAGGACTATCAACAACAATGGTGCTGAGTATATTAGCTAGGTCAGTATTTTGAGGGTAAAGTGGATGACCTTGAAGTTAAAAAAAAAGGACTTACGTATGATCCACAGTAATTGTATGTGGTATCATTAGGTTACCATGTAAACCTTTTGTAAAAGGATACCAAGTACACCTGGGCTGCTTCAGCAGGGTGCCATGTAGAACGGGAAGGGGGTAAACTGTGAGGGGGAAAAAGTGAAGGGGGACATGTGTTAATTAGGGGCTATAAGGGAGAACTTTACCTATCCACTACACCAGGGCTTCTCAAGCCAGTGCTTTGGACTGAAGGCCATTTTTATTTAATTTTTTACTTTATAACAATTTCTGTTAGCCAGAAGTGAGTTAAAAATTCAATGCTATTATTTATATTTTTGGCTGCTCCAGTATTCCACAGGCCATTTATGTGCATGTGGAGGGCCATAACCATGAGAGAGCCTATAGGCACTGTGTATTTCCAAGCCCTAAAATTATACACCAACAAGCTCTTACTGCTGCTGGCAATGTCATGTGCAAAATGGTACCATTTGTAATAGTGGCCCTGGGAATGTAATACTGTCCCTTTCCAAATTTTTAATTTTAAAATACCATCAGTTTCAATCTTACAATTGGCAGCCAATCTTACCAACCTATAGCAAAGAGCTCACTATAAAAATCCATCATTTGCATGTGTTCGCACATGTTTACACAAAACACATCAGTAATGAGTTGACCAAACTTTTACAAAGCTGTGGATTGTTTGCAGTATATAAGCATGTGTTTTTCAGCTATACACTCACAGTTTTATTGTTTGCACATAGTAATCAGTATACCCAGGCTTGTTGATAATGGAAGGGGGAGGGGGGCCCTTGTTGTCCTGTTGATAAAACCAAATACACTTCCTTTTCAATTTTGTGTTTGCTTTAAGATGCTTTTATAAGAAAGTGTTCATCAGAACAGACCTGCTGCTGAAGTATCCTTCAAATGTCATCAAGTGGGAATTGCAGTAGTGGCACCAGGTGGGGGACAAATGGAGGTATGCCCCATTGGGTAGGGCTGCTCTACCCCTCCCCCCATCCTGGTCGAGGTATTTTCCAAATTTTGTCAGGAGAACTTAATAGATACAATAAGTTTGAAATCCCTCATGACAATGACAACCAGTCCCTGTGGCAATTGTCTCCTTATCTTTACTCGCAAGGAGAGCAGATTCTTCTTGAAAAAACCCTAAATTTTTAAATTGCCATCAATAATAACCCCACTTTAGATTTTCTGCAACAAAAATCTCAATTTTTCAAATTTACTCCAATGAAATAGCAAAAATTTGGGGTTACAATCCATACAAAAACATTGCAAATCATCAGGGCTTTGGGTTGCTAGAATACCCTGTCGCCGTGGAGACTGCCCCTTTCCCTCCTTTGGGCAAATCCTTGCACCACCTCTGAAGAATTGCCCAGAGGTTGTCCAATCACCTAACGATTTGTTAAAATACATTTCACCACATATGCAATAGTCGAAGCTTGCACCATTGGTGCTCTAGTTACTATTAATACCTCAATGGATGCATGATTATTGACATAAGTAGATATAAGGGTGCCCCTGACCCTAGACCTATTCTAACCCCATCCCACACCCTTCCCCACCAGACCCACAAAAGGAATTCTCAAAATGGGGGTACCAGCACTGCAATGACTGAAGGACATTGACTATAGGTACCCATTGTATTACTACATTTTGGTAATCATCTTACCAAAGAGGGGAGGCTGCACAGTAGTTTTCAAGGGCATTCCTCTGCCTCCCTTTTGGCTACATGCCTGCTCCTCACAACCCCCACTGTACCCCCACCCCCACCCTGCCCTCCTCTCCTCTTAACCTTGTTGCATACTGGAAGACTAATTGACAAATCAACATCACAAGAAATTGGGACGAGGGAGGTGGTGGGAAAGAAGCATCTACAATCATCTTGCCAGGTACGTATCAAGGTGCAATATATTCATTACATAAAAATATCATATCTACCCATCAGGTTTAATTACCAAGAATTAAATACATTGCTTCTATGGATTGTCAATGAAACCAATGTGGGAAGTGAGTTAAGAGAGACCATCATAATAATCCTTGACCTATCATATCAACAGAATTGATTGATACCCCATTTAATATCTCAATCAAATAAAAGAAATGTGTGATTTACCTTTATAATGGAAATACCTCTGCCATTGACACCTCTGTACTAATCAATAAGCCTAACAAAGAATGCACCAATAAATTCTCTTTACAGACATAATACATTTACTTCTCACTAATAACAAAAGAAAAAGAGAAAAAGTTTCATTGAAGACCAACGCCAACACTCTTTTCACAGCAGCTCAGAAAGGATGACTGACAATTTTAGCAGGAAAGATTGGAAACCGGTTTTCCATTTTACAATCACTTGACAGAGACTCAATGGGCCTTCTGAACTGCCACAACAAAAGGGTTAATGGGTGAGAAATTTGAAAAGAGACCGCAAAACCTACCGCTTGTGTTAAAATATCCTGAGGAAAAAACTGACACAAAGACTAGGGTTTGAAAAGATAACAAGACTACTTGCCAACTTTACGAGGTCAGCCCAAAAGGCATGACAACCTAACTGTACCTTAATGGTAGTCGGGGAATCATACATCGACCCGGCTTGATTAACAACTAGTGTGACAGTTAGCTGGATCACTGAATAATGTAAAGTATGGGGGCTTAAAATGATACATTGTATCACAGACTGAAATATCTTGTTATGGAACTGAGCCATTTCTCAAAGGATAGCATTCAATGAATAATTTACCTTAGTTTGGAGTCACTTTCCTTCCTAGCTTGGTAAAGGATCTGAGACTGTGTCAAGTGTAGACCTTGCCAAAATGATAAAGTTTGATACTTTGAGAATGGAGAGATATTAAACTTGGATCACTAAAACTTAGCAGAAATTGAGAAAATTGAAATAAATTTTTATATCGAACTGCAATTTACAAACTCTGGGTAATTTGCATGTGCTGAGCAAACTTTGCAGTCACCCAACTTCCAATTAGCATAGTGTGTTCATCTCCCTTACTACTTTACAGCCGCAAACAGAACACCCAAGATATGTATGTGGATTCAAGGGTTACTACTTTTGAAACTTCAGTAATTGCTTAAGGCACCAAATTGGGCTGGCTGAGTGTAATGGGGGGGGGGGCAAGTAGGCCATGGCTCAAGGTGCTGCGTTCACAGGTGGCCCCACACCTTTGAATTTATACATTATTTACATCCCTTGACTAAACATGTCATCTTTTCAAATATGTTCAGAATTTAAAGACGGGCATTATACCACTTTTACATAATGTCATGTATTCTGTGAACAAGATGCAACTTAAAAAGTGGAAAATATTTCAATTAATAAACTAATAAATATGAATATTCAGGAGCCAGCATTCTTACTGACCTAGGGTCCAGCACACCCTAAATCCAAAGTTGGACATAGGTCTTATCATTTTGCCACACAGTGTGAGGACCGTGTTCCCATATGTTGCACACCATGCTTTCTTTAAAATATTTCCCAACTTAAAGTGTACCTAAGGTCTTAAATTTCAAAAAACAACAAAGCTTGAAAAACGAACCTTGATTGTCCAACCCTGATCTTCACTGGACATTCCTAGGCTGAGATATAAAATGTTGAAGCATATTCACTCAATATCAAATGGTAGATTGTGCAATAACTTATGACGTCATTCTTGTACTTACTGTCTTTGTTTTTTTTTTTCTGAAGCCTCTGCACCTTGTGTCAAAATGTTCTCACTGTCTTACTGTTAAAGGGTAACTTGACTGTACAAGGCCTCTCTGTACAACATGCTTTGCAAGAAAACAGTACATTTTTAAGGTCATATGCACATGTTAATTACAAAAGAAAGTAAAAGCAGGTAATGTGGGTTGTACCAATTGGATTTTACAAATTATTGTGCAATCGACTATTTGAAATAAAGTGAATAAATTTCAACATTTTATATCTCAGCAATGGAGTAAGCTATGAAAACAGAAGTTGGTTGAATCAGATTTATTTTCCAACCTCTAAAATATACATTCTTGTAATTGTGAACTTCAGTTGCACTTTAAGTAGCCTCAACCCTCTTTCAGTGGCCACCGTGACTGCCCTGGCCACCGTGACTGCCCTGGCCACCGTGACTGCCCTTAATGATTGCAAACCATCCAGTCAGGAAAGAAATTATCAAGACATAACACTATCAGGCTTCTGTTGTTTTATGCACCATAAAATATTTTTACCTGGGAGGGTTGTAATAAATCCACAGATATTGTTTCCCCTAACCTTTACTTAGTTGGCCCTCTCTTCAAAAACATAACTTCATACTCATCCGCTCTGCATGCCAGGGTCAATCCCCAGAGACCCAGTTTTAGTCCAAACAGGGATCTTTTAGCTTCAATCTTGGAAGACTGTAAAACTTTTTACTATTTGACAAAGGAATTCCACCCCATTGTGTCAGACAGACATGATTCAAAATACACAGAGACAATTAGCCAAATAACATTTTAAAGGGAGTCTCCCTTGGCCCCTCAAGTTACCTTTGTGTCATGATAGCTCTATAAACTTGATGTTGAATCAGGAGGAAGAGAATGTCACCACTCACAACATGTATGTGGTAATATTCCTGCCTTGAAAAAATCACAAATGTAAAATAACCCTTTTTAAAGCCAAGTAAAGATAAAGTCTGAGGGATTTCAGGTAGTAATTAGAAGCTTATCAACCAGGCGACTTGTGGTTCTATAACTGGTCAGATCTGAGGTTTACATGATTTTTATGTCTGCAGGTAAAACTTTTTACACTACCCTTAAAGGTTGTGTGACATGACACCAAAAAGAGCTGTTTCACTTGTCAGTTAAAGAATTAGGTCCTCCAATGAAAGATCTGTTGGAATTATTTCAATATCTTTTACCGTTAGCAAAATGCAAATTATACGTCTTCAAATTTTGATGGTTTTTGAAGAGGCTCATTGCCTATGCAAAAATAATGATGTGGAGTGTTGCACAGTGTTAAGACTTCTTTTTTAAACCCTATATAAATTATCTCTCAATTACTGATCAGACAGACCACAGTTTTGTTGAGAGATATCAATGTTTCTGAAGGAGAGAATTTTAACTTTCATAATAAACCCCTCTGGGGATACCAATGCTACTAGTGTCCTTGAAATTAAGGTTGAAAAACAAAGGCTAACATGAGCCATATATGGTATGTTCATCTTTCGATGTCACAT
>WURT03165813.1:0-10597 GCA_009936505.3 Holothuria glaberrima | reverse complement strand
CTGCAAATGAAAAGTTAAAACCTGCGACCTCGAGTAGTCCTATTTTGACTAAAAAAGAAATCATTTTCGTTGAGTCCATGAGGCTTAATGCATTTTAGTTTATACGCCCATAGTTCCTCTTTATCCAGTAGATCTTTCTAATTGTTAACCCTGTCAATTAATTATACGCTGAGATCCTCCAAGCCATGATGGCCTGGGCTATGGAAATGTTGATAAATCAAATCATCTCTTGATGACGTCACTGTGTTCTTATTGGTGTATAAACCATCGCGTACATTAAACAAACCAATTTCGTCTGGTTCACATACGGATGCCAGTTTATGTTGTGACAAGAATTTACAGTACCGCCAGGGTGTAAGCTTTCCTGTGTTAACTTTCTTCTCCTTTAATAATGTACCATAAATATCTGTCATAATGATGAATGACGTCCAGTAATCTTATGTGTATCCTGATATGACAATGTTACCATCACCACTACTTGTGATACCAAAGACGTACCTATATGGATGATTGATATTTATCATCTTATCAAAATTTTCTGATATGTTTGTAGCACTTTTTTTTGTAAAAGGAGTATTGTTTATAACTAACATCAGTCAACGTCGTCAATTCTTGAAATTCCTCATTTAAATCTTTCATTAGATTTGTAGCTGCTGCACATATATCAGGGATACACTGTACTCCTGACCAGTCATTGTCAGAAGCGAGAATACTAGAAGCCATTACATTTAAGGTTTCAAATCTCTTTTGTATATTATCAAAATGTTCTGACATTGTTTCAATGATTTTTACATTCTCATTCAGTTGTGTTTCTATTAATTGTAATAGTTCTTTCTTGTCTTGGTCAAAGAATTCACGTTTCTCGAGTAACTTTGCTAGTTCTTTTTCCAAAGAACTTTCTCGTGCCTGAAAGCTATCGTTTATCTCAATCTTCTGTACCTCTAATATCTCGTCATACTTTTTTCTTCTCAAAGAGTCATACATTTTATTTTCTGTATTTTGTTTTTCATGTTTCACTTGCTGTCTCTTTTCTTCAATATCCTTTATTTTCTTCATTATGTTCTGATCCTTCTCGTGATACATCTTCACCACTTTTTCTTTTTCAATGCTTACATTTAATATCAACTTTTCCTTTGCCTGACTTGGGCTAATCTGTTTCTTGTCCTTTTCAGTCTCTCCGAGTACTTTTAAAGCTGTTTAGTAAGCTCTTCTCTTTTCAACTTAACCAATGCTTTTACTTCATGAAGGTTGTGTCCTTTGTGTTCACCAAGCATACAGGCCATGCAAACTGGAAGGTTGTTACAAGTTTCACAGTACAGTTTCGATAGTTCTTCAAGATGGATGTGACACCGCGAAGCATCTCGCATTGAGGCCAACTTCTCTAAAGTAATGTTTTTCGCCTCAATATCTTCAAGGGACAGAGTGTACTTTTGATGGTCCTTCACAATGTTATTTGTGACATGAAAATCATGACAATCCTTACACAAAAAATTGTTACACTTAAAGCAATATGCTGCAACTCTGAGATGTTTTAAGCAACTGTAACATTCCCGTGTTTCGTCACTTTTGAGAGACCGTTGAATTGGTACATACTCAGCAACACTTTTGGAATAAAAGTCTATTTTAAATCCGTCAACTTCATTTGTTGGTATCTGAATTTCTTCCCTATACTGGGGACATTTATTGACGTCATAACTTCCTTGTAGTATTGAATTCAAACAATATTTACAGTATGGATGAAGACACGGCAACTGTTTCGGTTCTTTTAGTTGTTCCAGACAGATAGAACAGAGACAAAACTTGTCGTCTATATCTTGTAAGGGAGATGCAGTCGCCATTTTTATCAAAAGTTAAAGATGTGTATGAAAAAGAAAAAAAAGGGGGGTTTATGTAACATGTGAAAAGTAAGTCTGTTCAGCTAAAATATCGCCGGGAAAGAAGGTTAATGGGTGTGTGTACGGCCATACTCTGTGTACCTTATAGACGGTACCCATTATGAGAGAAATTGTAATTGCTGAAATAAGGTTATGAGTGACTATTTACTCCGCCTATGGAGAACAGTGAAAATGGAGAGACTTGTCTATTTATTTTATATATTATTTAGGAATATCGGTTGGTTATAACTATTGTATTTTCTCAAGTATATTTTTGCACAAGATTTAGAAAAGCGTTTTGTGCTTTCTTCAAACTTTTCTGTAGACGTTAGTTTGTCACGATGTAAACACTGCAAGCGCAGAGCGCATTTTTATTTGAGCCCCTTTCTCGGCTACTTATCTCTTTCTATTCCAGGTTTGCTTTGTACAAAAGCACGAGAAAATCACGAGGGAGTTGTTTTAAGTCAAAAGAATATTTTCATGACTCAAATTTACCATTCCAAATGACGCAACACCCATGTAACCCTCCTGCAAGGTTAGGCGGTTTCATGTGCTTTTTGCTGCAATCCTGGAAAAAATTATCTGGGACAAATTCCCCTCGCTTCACCTCAAAGTTGTTTTTGAAGGTGAATGAAAGTTGCGTGATGAAGAAAAAAGCGTGCACCTCATTTTCTCAATATTAAATAAAGGGTGGAGTGGAAGACATGCTGAAAATATGTGACGGGTCCGAAAGTGTCCCAATAATTTGTCCAGGATTGTCTGAACGCATGTAGAAACGTATAGTGGCAGTATCATAGAATCGGCAGGGAGCTGTTATTTGGATGGAGATATATCGAACGCGTTAATTTATGTTAATACTTTAAGACCCACTAGATCGAGGGGAGATTATCAACGATAAGCTGTTTATTTAGCGCAGGGGAATTTCATTCCTTTGTTTGTTGGCTCCAATTTGATATCATTCACCTCGCAAAATCATTCAAGTCCACGTAATCCTTTAACAAGTGGCCTGCGCAGAACAATACTTTGATGTGTAGGTTTGCGCCGCCAACACCTTTAGAGGAGGTGATATTAAAGTCGAAACGAATGTTAAATTGGAATAGAAGAATAGAGTTAACCCTTTCCTTTACAAGATACCGCATGCAAATGAGTTGACAAGGTAGAAGTCTAAATTTTGTTACAACAGTAAAAAAGTTTCCGGAAGTTTCCTGAAGTCACCAGATATAGATTCATGTTCATATTTTGATACAAAACCTAACTGACATACTATCATGGGCGTCACCGAGCGTCGAAAGGTGCAATTATTTTTTTTGTTTCCCTGACGACTGGCAATGTTGTGGCAACGGAGGAAAACCCCCAGTCTTACTGTAGATGAAGCAGACGACAAATCCCTTTTGTGTTAACTTCCTAATCCGGTGTAAGTCATATACAAATGTCAAGAAAGATACAAGCGACGGATTACCGAGTGACCTTTGCGGCACAAACCCCACTTCAAAGCGATTATCTCAATCCAAATAACAGCTCCCTGGGCTGACGGAGAAAGGGAGTGGAAGAAGCCAATGAATTGTCATTAGAAATAATGAAAGCACTGGTTGAACCCCAAAGCAAATGTAGAAAACATTTTGGTATTCGAGTCGCTTAATTAAAAAAACACTAAAAATGCCTAAATTGATCGAGAATGTAATCCCTTCTTCATATTACTCTCAAAATATGGTTTTCACTTGGGCAGGGAGTGGCAAATGCTTTAGAGACATATGAGGGATGGAGAAAGAAAACGGTGTGAGAGTTATCAATAGCAGTTGATGTATTATAAGAATACCGCAGCTGTTCACTGTTGTTTTCATTTGAAGGTGAATGAAAAGTGCGTGCTGAAGAAAACAACAAAATGCGCTCTTCGTTTTCTCAGCATTGAATAAGGGATGGGAGGGAAGACATGCAGAAAATATGTCACGGTTCCTCAAGTGTCCCAATATTTTGTCCAGGATTGTAGCCTGTATGGATGGTTTAATTAAAATAACATGTGTTTTTCGTCAGCGTTATATTGACCCGTTTAGCCCCTTTAACAATATTTAAATACAGAACAGATATTAAACAACTTTTGATTAACTTTAAAGTAATTTCATCCGATTGAATTCCTCCCCTTTAAACTTTTAATGACATCGATGAACTTACAGAGACGGTCAGCAGCTATGTGAACTTTTGTGTGGAGTCTACAGTCCCTAAAAAGCAGATAAAAATCTGTCCTAACAACAAGCATGGGATCACGAGTAAAGTTAAGTCAATTATAAATCAGAAAAAGGGTACCTTTGGCAGAGGTGATAGAAGTGAATTGAAATCAATCCAAAACAAACTTCAGCAATGTATTAAAAGAGACAAAACTCTATACAAGCGTAAGATTGAGAAGTTTTTCACCGAGAATAATATGAAACAAGTTGTGAGCGGTATGCGATTAATGAGCTGTTTCACAGATAGTAGCAGGATTCACAGATAGTAGCAGGAGTAATGATTTTTCTTCACAGGCTGATAGTTTACGACAATCTTTAGAGACTAGTATGGATACTGGCCCTTTTTTATGTGTAACAAGAATAGATATTTGTCGGGAATTCTCCCGTTTGCACGTTTCGAAAGCCGCTGGTCCTGATCAGCTCTCTCCCAGGGTTTTAAGACTTTGTTCTCATCAACTTGCCAATATTTTTATGCATATTTTTAATCTTTCATTTCGTAAAGAAAAGTTCCCGATATTTGGAAACGTTCCTGTATAATGCCAGTCCCCAAGAAACCCACCATCACCTGCATGAATGACCCAAGACCTGTTGCCCTCACCTCTGTCGTAAAGAAGACATGTGAACGTATTATTTTAAAACAACTCAAGCCATTGGGTGAATGCACACCTAGATCCACTTCAATTTGCCTATTAAGGTAAACGAAATACTGAAGATGATATTCTGTATTGTTTGGAGAAAATATATTCCCACCTGGAACGTACAAACTTAGATCACTCCGCAATAATTATGTTCTTCGATTTTTCCTCTTCATTCAGTACAACTCAACCGCATATATTTTGATTAGGAAGCTGTCTGAAATGAATGTTCCACATGATTTTACGTTATGGCTTTTTGAATATTTAACTAATAGATCCCAATATGTGAAGATCACTTCATCTAACAATGTTTAAAACACGATCACTTCAAACACCGGTGCACCTCAGGGTACAGTTTTAGCCCCTTTCTGTTTACACTCTACACCTCTGATGTCAGATTATCAAGTGATTGTTGTCCCTAAATTAAGTTTGCAGACGATACTGCCCTGATTGGTTTGTTTAAAGGAAATGATGATACAGCTAATCAAGAACACATTAAGTGTTTTGTTGATTACTGTGACACGAATTTTCTTGAGCTCAATGTAAAGAAGACAAAATAGATGATTATAGATTTTCGGAAATGTAACACTGAACCAAATGATGTAAACATCAAAGACAGTGTTGTAGAACGAGTTACTAGTTATGAGCACCTGGGTGTAGTCTTAGATAACCAACTTGCTTGGCATGAACACATCGATTATTTGGTGAAGAAATTAAATCCTAGACTACTGCTTCCGTAAACTAATTAAATTTAATGTTGACCGTCGTATTCTTGACATGTTTTTTTATAATTCAGTTTAGTGTAGTATTTGGATGTGTGTTGTATGATGGGGTGGGAACGTGGGTAGAGTGAATAAAAAACGGATCGATTCCATTATCAAACAGGTAAATCGTGTGTTACCAGTTTCGCAGCATACGGTGGACTCCTCCAACCAGCATGTTTTGGAAGTTAAGCTGAGAAATTTTCTTGACGATAGTACACACTCCCTGCATTTGAAAATTGATAGCGCCTTTATCCCCCGTAGTGGTAGGATGAGGCTACCGTATGCTGCCACTGGCAGACACAAATCATCTTTTATTCCACAATGTATTAAATTATTTAACAATAGTTTTAATTGATAGGCTTTTATGTTTTATCATTTAAACAACTTATACATTTAATTCATTTGGTTTTCCTATATATTTCATAATTTACTTTTTAAGGCCCTATTTCATTTATTGTTATATCATTTCTATCTCATCTGTAGTCATGTACTTCTTATTATCTATCCTTAATTTGTTTTATTCCTTTACATGTGTATGTCTGAACTTGCTAGTGTACACTTACCCTTCGTGGGATAAAATAAAGTTTAACTTGAACTTGTACTTGAACTTAAATACTGTTATGATTCTAATGCCATAACCACATTGCGTTCACGACTGAAGCTCAGGGCATAAGGACGCCGGCCAATCTCACCGGTATGGCAGGCAGGGCGCTAGTGCTTGACAATCACAGTACGTCTTACTCGCCGCGCTATCCATGATATGATGTGCAATAATAGCACATAATATGATGACGGATTTCAAAATACATTGGTATGTTAAAAGAAAAGAATATTTTGAGAGCATATGTCATTCGAAGAAGGTTTCCACCCCCTTCTAATCAGAGGTGGTCGCCCCTGCTGCTCCTCCCTTTTCCTACGCCGATGAAAATATATTTTACTTCTCATTTCTTTATAACGCGAATGACGAAGCTGAGGTGGGGCGCCTTCAACATGTTGTTTTCATGCTTCTAGCGCCTAACTTTAAGGAGAAACTTCTTTTAGTTGTCATGATTGTATGTCAAAACATTGAAAACACCTTCTTCGCCCCTATGAAATGCCCTCCAATCAGTGTACTTGTCTTTCTTGTAATTTAGGTCACAATCTACAAAACAATATTTGTTACAAATGCTTCTGTTTCCGTTAGTACGACGTCTCATTTCAACGTACGCTATCTGTGATGTGTTATTTTAACATCTATTTGCTTGTACAGTTCAATATTTTTGATATGCCAAATGTCAGCTAAAAATTTGATAAACTTGATTTTGCTTTTCATGCTTTCTATGAAATTTTAATCAAACTTACTTATACGTATTAAGAAGTAGAATTCTACAAATCGTCAGATGTGTATAGCTTAAAACAGAGTGCTTTTCGACATGGAAGTTTTGTCTTTCTCTTGCCTGCGCTTATTAAAACTGTGTGAGAGGTATAGTTGTACGTAAATTGTAGGCACCCTGTAAAACTACTGTCTGTGATGGACTTTGTATTTCTGTTTAGGTACGGCAAACTTCCCTCTTTCTCACCATAAACGTAAGGGCCATGGGTAGCAAGAGGATGGATAATTGCCACTTTCTTCTCCAACATAAATCATTTACAAAAGTAGCTAAGGGCCTCAAAATGCAAGAAAAGTATCGGCAATAGAGTAAATGCTTTCCCGAATGAAAAAATAAATCAGATAAAAATAGTGGGCTCATTACATTGTTATGTACATCACTTGTAAAAAAAGGAAACTTTGGCCTAAAAATCACCCCCCCCCTCGAAAGTGGAATCATCCCGAGGGCATAAACTTTACGTAATCTTTATACCTCAAAGACAAAGTGATTTCTTAATCCCAGGAGACAAAATAAAATAATTGCTGTTGTAAAGTGTTGGGCAGACCCTGATGTCATATTTTTCTGTATCTATATAATTGCTTGATTTCAATTCCGTCACCAGTTCTTTCATCGTTTCATGTGCCATCACAAAATATCTGCGTCAATTTTACTATCTGCGTGGCAAGATATTGCAAATGTTATACAAACAGGCACATAACTGTACTTCGTACAACATAAACGAGACAAATTTTGAGTCTAAGGCTACACCTTGCATCTTCTCATATGACATCGATCATCAAAACATCAAAAAATACCAAGGGACACGGTAGAAAGTTTGAAAATAATATCCACAAAGAAATATCGAAGTGTCCCGCTCCTAAACATGCTTTACATTTCGAAACTTTCAACATTTCGACTCATAACCACACTTTATTCGTCTCAAGCATACTCTGAAATATAAGGAAGATGCATACATTGTATGTTTTACCATGACTTTTGAGGAGGGTTTAAGCAAAGCTATGTAAGACAGGCTGACAAAATGTTTGTGAACAGAATGCACACGTTTCATTTTTCTGTAATTAGATCATAAAAGTATACGGTTGGTGTATTACATGTAGCTACCAAAAGTTTCTCTCCTTGAGATGTTTCTACCACAGTGACAACCTATGCATCTCCTTTCAACTCTCTCGTTGTAAATACATGGCTGCAATCGTGATTGTACTGAACAATGTAACATTGGTAAGGGTTCTTCCACAACACGTACATGAATCCATTCTTGTCACTGCATACACTGATAGGTGTACATTTCATTCCTTCTAGATTTGATTTCATGAATTCACGAACCAGCTTGCTTTCTAACCCGTGTATGGTAGTTGCATAACATTTCTTTCCGTCATAATCACACACAAGTAGATGGCCGTCACTGACAGTTATATCTCCTGGGCATTCGATCATCTCTGAAAATGTCAGGATGCGAAGGTAATTCAGCTGATCATCAAATACATACACATCTCTGCTACCATCTCCTCCCACCAAGATGTGATTGTTGACAGGATCAGTAGCTGCACACTTTGCATTCCGAACTTTCGGCCAGCTGTTGATGACGTCACTGATGTTCTTCTTGATGTATGAACCATCACGTACATTAAATAAACCAATTTCGTTTGGTTCACATACTGATGCGACTTTATATTGTGACAGGAATTTACAGTACCGTCGGGGTACATACGTTCCTGTGTTTATTTTCTTCTTTAATATCTTACCATTCGTATCGATCACAATGATGAATGATGCCTTCCCGTTTGATGTGATTCCTGATATGACAATGTTACCATCACCACTACCTACCATACCAAAGACGTACCTATATGGATGATTGATGCTTATCATCTAATTAAAAATTTCTGATATTTTCGTAACATTTGGTTTTTCAAAGGAGTATTGTTTATAACTGACTGTCACGTCAGTCAACGTCGTCAATTCTGGAAAGTCCTTTTTTAAATCTTCCATTAGATTAGTAGCTGCTGTGCACATATCAGGATTACACTGTACTGCCGACCAGTCATTGTAAGAAGCGAGAATATTAGAAACCATTACATTTAAGGTTTCAAATATCTTTTTTATGTTATCAAAATGTTCTGACATTGTTGGAATAGTTTTCATATTCTCATTTTGTTGCTTTTCTAATGAATCCAGTGATTCCGTCTTATCTTTTTCAAAGCGTTCACGCTTCTCATGTAACTTAGCTAGTTCGTTTTCTAGAGAAGTTTCTCGCGCTTGAAAGGCATTGTTTAACTCAAGTTTCTTTACTCTTAAGATATCGTCATATTTTTTCTTAACTTCTTGCATTTCATGTTCCGTTTCTGCCTGCAAGGAATAAGAAATATTTTCTTTTCTGTATTTTGTTTTTCCTGCACCACCTGTTGTCTCCTTCTATCAGTATCTTGTATTTTCGGTATTATTTTCTTATCCTTATCGTGATACATCTTAAAGTTTTCTTTTTCAATGCTCACATTTAAACTTAACTTTCCCTTCGTCCGTTTTGGTGCAGTTACACTTTGTTTGTCCTCACTAATCTCTTCGAGAGCCTTAAGTTTTTGGGTAAGTTCTTCTCTTTTCAAATCAGCCAATGCTTTTACTTCATGAAGATTGTTTCCTTTGTGTTTATCATACGTACATGCCATACAAACTGGAAGGTTGTCACAAGTTTCACAGTATAACTCCGATATTTTTTCAAGGTAAGTGTTACACCTAGGATCATCTCGCATTGAGGCCAACTTCTCTATTGTGATATTTTTCTCCTCAATATCTTCAAGAGACAGAGTGTGATTTTGATGGTCCTTCATCGTTTTGTTTGTGACATAAAAATTATGACAATCCTTACACAAATATTCGTTACATTTAAAACAATATGCAGCAACTTAAAGATGTTTTGAGCAACAGTAACATTCCCGTGTTTTGTCACTTTCAAGTGACTGTTGAATTTGTACATACTCAACAAGACTTTTAGAATAAAAGTCTGTTTTGAATCCGTCAACTCCATTTGTTGGTATCTGAGTTTCTTGCCTACATTCGGGACATTTGATGACGTCATAAATCCCTTGTACTTTTGAATTCAAACAATCTTTACAGTATCGATGAAGACACGGCAACAGTTTAGGTTCCTTAAGTTGTTCCAGACAGACAGAACAGACTGTAGTCTAGAATGCGATTGGATTTGCCCAGGATGGGCTTTCCTACACAAATGAGACTTGGTCACTCCAGAATCACTGGACCCACACTGCTGAGCACTTAAAACAGTTATAACATATAACTCATTGAAAATGGCCAGTTTCCCAAAACCCAGTACCCTAAGAACCTCAGTCATGTGATCGTCTGTTGAATGTTAAAAGGCAAATCCCTCATCCCAGACAGTTCCAAATCTTTCAACTTTATACTCCTAGCCCCTCACATAACTGTCTAAAGTTCGGGTCACACTACAGCGATTTCGGATCGGATTACGGTCAAAATTTGGTAAAATTTACCACTCTGTGTAAATATATGATCTGTATCACATGACTATGAATAAGAAATGTAACAGAATTATTTCGTGACGTCACATCGACAGACACCTTTTACCTGACACGCGTAGTCCGATAAAAGCTGTCTGTCGATGTGACGTCACGAAATAATTAGATTAAATTTCATTTACATAGTCCTCTGATACAAATCATATATTTACACAGAGTGGCAAATTTTTGGTTCCCTCCGACC
>WURT03165812.1:0-28169 GCA_009936505.3 Holothuria glaberrima | reverse complement strand
TTGGAGCTAATCATATATGGCTGGAAAATGTCCATAATTTAGTGAATTCTAATTTTTTGTTATGGATGAAAGAGAAGGTTATTCTAAGAGAAGAATACGTTGTCAACAAATCTCCTAAAGCCCTCTTTTTTGGCTACTTTACTGCCTTCTCTTCGGGATAATTTTGTATTCCAAAATACATGCGTGGAGTGCCCAGAAATATTCTTCGACTATTACCAAAATTTTCCTTTGCTTCCTTTTGCATTATAAAAGTGCATCTAAGGCTGACAGATACCTGTATGGGTCCTCCCGGAAGCTCTGGATCAATTACATAAAATGGGGGCAATGCCATAGTGCTTACAATGGCATAGCCAGGATTTTTTGTAACTGTTTGCCATGCAGCATGTTGTGTGATCATCGGCTTGGGAGGGGTCTAAGTGGAGGGGGTGATTGAAAATTTTTGAAAAATAAGGTGTTCTTACATAAAATCTGGTGCCACATATGCTACCTTTGAAGTAAAAATTTTCTGTAAAAAATTTTAATTACTTAGGTACTGAAAAAATTGGTATCAGTAAGATGGGCCCGTAGCCCATGCCTCCCCCTAAATATGCCACTGAATACTCATTACCTGATATCCAAATGATGATATAGAGTATGATGCCGAGCACTTTACAACTATCGTATTTTTTGCAGTAGTTTTGACCGAGAATCCAGAAGAACAGCTTCCAGCAACGGGGAATGTGCTGGAGGGAGAGGTGCACATCCCTGATAGTTATAGCAGAAGGGGTTAAGGACTAACAAGCGCGGTTCAGAATGTTTTTTCGTCGTAAGTGTATTACCAGTCACCATCTATACCGACAATGGTCGCGCACGCGAAGCGATTGGTAAAAATTTCTGAAAACTGTATTACGGCAAATACGTACTTTTAAGTTTCAACCTTTCACATCATGCTACAAATTAGATTGAAAGATCCCATATTGATGCAGGACCCCTAAAGATGTTTGGAGATGAATCTATTTTTTTTATTTTTTTTTTGAAATTGTTGTGATCACCATGTATTATTACCTTCATAATGGCCATGAGATGGAATGCAAACCGTGGCGCAAGAGCGCCGCAACTTTTCGTTAAATAAGATTTCCGTGAAAAAACCTGCAGTCAGAATTGCATCGAGACGCTTTCAATTGCCGAACAAACATATATGCCACTCAAAAAGCCAGTCTTTTACCCACTTATTCGTAAACAGCTTTGGACTTTTGCTGCTGTGCTTCTCTGGGAGTTGCTATCCGAAGATACTGATAATAAGAACAACATTGTGGGTAAGGTTTGAAGCGAAGATTTGCGAAAATTCTGTTAGTTTGAGAAACATTTGTGATAGAAAATGATTACAATAGATCCATCACTGTCGAAAACACACCTCACCCTATCCCCTACAGAAATCTATAGCTTAAACGTCCTTTTGGATCATTAAACAAATTTCTCCTGTTTTCTCGCCTCTCCTTTTCTTTTCTTTCTTCATTTTTTCTCCCCTTTTTCGTTTTTTTTTATTTTTTCCTCATTTTTCAATGAGGGGGGGGGTCATGGCGTGCTGGGCCCCCCTGGATACTCCGGTGACAATGAAGTAGTTTTCGTTGTTACCTATTCAGCTGTAAATGAGATTTAATTCGACGACAAAACAAAAAATTTCTGAAAAACAACAAAACCACAAATCCTTCCTTTGTAGGGTGGGAGCACTTAAAATTCCCTTTGTAACGTGATATGAGTCACAAATCAAGGTCAAGTCTTCATCAGCAATTTCGCTCCTTCAGATATCTCCATTTGTAAGTTTATTTTTACCTGAGTTTCTGACAGGGATGTCAGGCCTGTAGTGAAAAGGAGAGGCTGTAAGCCAGGGGGACACCAACTAAATAACGATATACTTCTATATACCTTATGCATATTGCGCCACAGAACAGAAAGTGTGCACCTCGGTGGAGGCAAGCGCATATCATTGCAACTTACCCCAACAAATGCAGACAGCTGATTTACGAGTCAGATTCACGCTTAGGTCTACTACGCGCGTTTGAAGTTAAGTAGGACACCGATTACGCCACGCAGTCTTGTTTGTCTCAAATTTATTCTCACGTGTCTTGCACTTAGTAGCACACCTGGTAATCTTTCCGGTTTCCTGTCACGTGTTTTGGTGTACATCTGGGCTGTCACGTCTCATACCACGCTGGAAATGCCCCATCCCACTTTAACTTTATGGGTGCAGTCAATTTCACCTTTTAGGTCCTCCTGGTTGGTCAACTGATATCATCATATTAATTAATATTCATTTTTAAGAGTTTGTCTCAACTCTTGACCACTCCGGGACTGCATAGGATTACCGTAGATCCACGAGACTTTAAGGTTCAACCTGTAAGCTTCGACTGACTCGTGCTGGAGACTTCGAAACGTAAACATCGTGTAGGACAAGTATCGCAAGGTTGTCACGGTGACGGTTAGTCCAAAACCTAGAAACCAGTTTCCGCTAAAACCTGAAAAACCGTTTTTAAATCAAAACCGGTTTTTTAAATCAAAACCGGTTTTTCAAAAAAAGTCTTATTCTGTTTCTTTTTAATTCCCCTTTTTGGAGTAATGTTTATTCAAATATAAATCTTGAACTTGAGTGTGCGAATGTGATTATAAGTTTTTTTGATTGACCTTTTCCCCATCCAAATGCATACAAACTGCTTGGAATTGTTTCTCTCCTTTGTTTGGCATTTTCGACGTCCTTTTTGGTCCAAAATTTTGGGGAATCCCACGAGACTAAAGGTCCACGAGACCGAAGGTCCGCAAGAGAGAAAATGAAAAAAAAGTCCTCGAGACCGGAAGTAAGAAAAGATCCGCCAGACCGAAAATGAGAAAAAGTCCCCGAGGCTGACACTTCAGGAAAAGTCCTCAGGAGTAACATTTCGCCGTACTGCTACGCTCCGCGTAAAGTAATGCTGGCACTCTGCTGCTTACCTTTTGCAAAGTGCGTTGCCCTTGCAATACCACATCGATTACGCGACACGATAATCCCCCTCTTAATTTACTAATCAAAAGGTATCAGAATCATTGAAGTCAAGTTTACATGTCTCTTTGCCTTTAGGCCCGGGTTACATACACGCGATTCAGCTTTCAACTAAAATCTCACAATTTGAATTACCGTTTACCAACCAAGTTATTCACGCTGCATTATAACATTGATGGTTCAATTCACCGTAGATTAGACTTCTGTATCGTCTCCAACCATCTTAAACAGTCTATTGCAAACACTCCCTTCTTTATTTGGTTCAGAACATGGAAGTAGTACTTCCATGCTTAGACTGTTCATGTGTTTCCCTGATTTTACAGAAAGGTATTCCAAGGTAGTGGTGGAGCGTCCATATAGTCAAAGGGGGTCGTTCGCCCCCGAACGACTGGTTTTTATAGTATTGAGGCAAAGGGGATCTGCCTACTTCATAGCTCCCCCAGAGGTCATTTTCTCCCCCTCTGATTGAAGTCTTTAGCTCCGCCACTGTTAACAGGAGCAAAGGTACGTGGAAGCTGAACACATCCCTCTTGCAAGATCCGGTTTTAATTGACTTCGTAAAGGATACAATCTCTCACACTTAAACAACTTGTACCAGTATGAAACTTGAAGGGTGCACACCCCCTTAGAGGAACAGCCCACTCGAGAAAAGTAGTACCAAAGTACACCGTCAATTTTAGGTCCTCTTTATTTGTGAATTACTCATGTTAAGATAATCCCTTGATGCCAATTCTTCCTGTATATGAAAAGGGACATGTAAATGTGTGGGTGGTGCAAAATTTGAATTGATTGAAAGTGATTCAGACCATTTTAAACATTGTCAGAAGAAAGTGGTGATTTCCTCCACATGCGGATTAATATGGGTGGGTTTATACGCTCTAAGCTTTATCCCCTTGTAGCTCAAAATCTAAACGGTCATGGTATGGTAACTTTGTTGTGGCATGATAGACCAACTCGTCAGCTTTCATTTGAGAGTATGGCTTGTGTGGACTGTGAACTTTAACAAGGTTGTAGTAGCATTTAACAAAACAGTGTGTAATTCAATGGAGAAGCTAATGGGGGTATGCCCCCTTTATCCTAGGAACCGAATTTTTCATTTGTTAGGCCAGTGCATCAAATGTAGGCTTATATGACTCCGTTTATAGTGTTCTAATGATGATTTTGACAAGCCGTCTCAACATCTCACGTTTGAGCGATTTTTGAGGTCAAATTTGAAGTTTTTGGTAACAAATGACACCCTCTTTGAGATGGTGACAAATTTTGCACCATCGCTATCCGTTTCGTCTAAGATTTTGTGAGAACTAAAAAATTAAGCATAGTTGAGCGTTGAAGTGGTCATTATAAACCTCAATGGCTCAATGGCTGTAGTCATTTAGGCTTACTAGTTTCACGAACAGCTGCTTGATGACAGAAAGCATGCAGGCAACACGAATACCAACAGTGCATTTCAAGTCATTTTCAACAGTAGTACATTTAGCAAGGGCAATGAAGAATTTTAAAGCAGCATGTACTAACGGTTGGCTAGGCCTTTGTGCACTTATTGCACTGTAGTTATACATTTGCTTGAGAGAAAACAACAGCAATAGCCTAAGGTTTTTGACAAAAGCAATGTGACTTGTGAGGTGTGGAGGACTCATAAGGGCAGCCCTCTCTGAAGCTCCGTTAGTGCTTCCCAACCAAGACCATCCAGCCCCCTCCCACCACTTTTAATTAAAAAGTGCCTGCAAAGTATTGAGGCTAATAATCATTACAGAGACATTCACCAAAGTTTACCCCTGCCTTAATTTTGTTACTAGCTACCTTCCAGGTGGTGTTTTAGTTTCATTCAGCTATCACTGTCACTGATATATCTGTGTCAGAAAGTGTAAGCATATTAACATTAATAATTTCCTAGGTTCAGACAATGTTAGAGTTATCCTCCACCTAAAAATAGGCTGTTAAAAGTTGTTTGGGGATAAGCCAGCATGGAAAATCTGTCAAAGGCAGTTGTTTTGAAGGGCGCCCTTTTTTCCCTTCTCAATGAAATACCCTTTTTGACTCACTAGAGACAGCCCGAGCATTGCTTTTTCAGTATTGTAATGAAAATACCACTGTTACATCCCCTCTTTGGATTTCAGGTCAGAACGTTTAAGTTTTACATTAAATTAATTATTCAATTTCCTCTTTCATTTGTTCTCCAGACCTGCGGTGCAAACTTCATGGGTGAGCTGCAGCACCACCCCACTGAAGTGATGGGACATGCATCAGAGTTATTTTACTATTTGTGGTATGGACGATGATGCAACACAGCAGAAAATTTCATTAGGGAATGGAAAATAATGAAAAGAATATTTTTATAAGAAATCGTGTGTGAGGTATGTGGAGTTTCTCAGACACCTGTGTATGGTTGTTAGTGTACAGAATATAAGGCATATGTCTTACATCTTGTTGGGTGCACTGAAGTTGATAGGAGGAATATAAAGGCAAAATAAACTGCAGGTCGGTTTCTATATAACGTACTCAAAGTCTCTAGCTATTCAACGTAAGCACACTGAACGGATTTTGGTTGCACAGATTTCTAATTAAGAGCAGCAAGTTGCAGATTTCCCATCTGATGATTTTATTAAAAACCAATCATTTCGGTCTAGAAAGGAATGAATAGAACTGATGGTTTCAAGAAGGGTATGAATGGTGTCATGTCCCTTCCTGAAGCCAAACTGATAGTCAAACAAGATGTTATAATTATCATTCCAAACTACTTACGAAGAAGTTTTTCAATAAACCGTTCCACAATTTTATTCACTGATGGGACGATAAATTTCAGGGAGATTTCCGTCGCTTTTTCATAGATGGGAATGATGCAGGAACAAGTGAATCGGAGAAAGCACATGTAGAAACCACAAGATTAAAGATGTGGTGCGAAACAGGGCAACAACGTGGGAGACACAATTCAAGACTTTGGAGGTGGAATTCCGTCGATATCGGGGGCTTCGGAATCAATGAGAGAATGAATTACAATAAAACTGACATTTTCATCTCCAACACTTTCATTTATGAAGTTTGTAGCACTTGGTCGGATTTTAATTTTCGCCCTCGAGCTCATTATTCAAACCAATATGTTCTAAATAATTCATGTATTAAAATTAACAGTAGTCTTGTTTATTCGAATTTGTTAATGTCTAAGAAAGCCTATACTGTAAAAGAGCTTTTTCATGCTAATGGTAATGCATTGTCGTATAATGTATTTACTGCAAAATTCAATATCAACAGAAACTTTCCTTTCACCTTTTATTATGGAATACTGATGGCAATCCCTAGAGAATGGAAGACCAGTGTTACTCATACTGAAAACCCTTCTTATAATGTCAAACGTCTTATAAGCTTTACTAGTAACTCTCGTCCTACTAAGATTGTTTATAATTATTTAGTTAAATCTAAACTTACGACTCCTAGAGGGGTCGTAAAGTGGAAAAATGATGGTGTAATTAACATTAATTGGAAAAAAAAACATTAATTGGAACAAGGTATTTTTACTTCCTTACGTAGCTGTTCGGGATACAAAAGTCCAATATTTTCAATTTCGTTTTATCCACAGAATTATTGGCACCAACTATTTTTTACACAAAATTAAAATTAAAGACTCCCCTATGTGTACTTTTTTTAATTTTGAAATTGAAACTCTTGAGCATCTGTTTTGGTCCTGCCGAGTAACCCAGGATTTTTGGCAATCTATTTGTGAACTTTGTCTTACTCATAATTGTTATTTAACCTCAAATTGTGTAAAGTTTGGCTACTACGATGATATTAATAACCCAATTAACTTTTTCATATTGCATGCAAAATATTTTCTTTATGACTGCAAATTTAATGACAATATGCCTGAGGCACAAGCATTTCTCTACAAATTCAAATTTGTGCTAGACGTGGAGTATTATATCTTGAGTAAAAGAAATGATGACTCACGTTTCTTACGTTTTCATGAAACTTTTAAAGAGATACATTAATACACTTATAAATGAAAACATTACAACGCCACACAGAAATGTGATTAGCGGTCTGCTTTGTAATTCGTTTTCCTTTGTTGAGCAAAGCTTGGTTATTCTTATGTATGTGAAGGTAAAGGTATATCCATGGTACTGTTGTGACCCTACAGTTATTATATGCAATGTTTATGTACCTTCAATTTTGTTTATTTAATGTTGGATTGGTGAAAGTGGGTTATGCTAGGAGCTGTCGTCCTTTTTGACACCTAGTACTGTTAAGTTTGATTTTCCTCGAGGATAACATGAAATCTCTTCGTTTATGCTACAAGACTGCTTTGTAGGCATTTACAATAAGCAGCCCCTGTATTGTACATCTGCGTACCAGTTATATAATTCACGTAAAAAAGAATTGTATACTGGATTGTAAATATGTATATGCACTTTTATATTGTAAATACTGGCAAAGTCATGTATATATTATATAACGTTAAGAAGAATTTTCTATCAGATTGTCAATATGTATACCGGTATATATACTATTTTTTTTTTTGTAAACAGTTGCACACTGGAAAATGTGTATCCAAAAGTTAATTTTGCAAGTCATGTATGTATAAAGTTATTATGTAATGCCAATACCGATTATGAAATGATACAATGTTTTGAAAATCAGAGAATTCAATAAATGAGATTGAAATAAAAAAAGAGAGAATGAATTTCCTTCAGGATTTTGTCAACAGAAAAGGAGTGAGAAACAGATAATTAGGAACTCCAGGGTCCATAAATTGCTGAGTCGGTAATGCTCTCAATACGTTCACTACGTTTGCTGCCAACGGTAGAAAAATAATCATAATCAATCAAACTTTTAACAATGGACTTGTTACACACCTTTGTGTTTCTTTTGCCCGAAACCATGATGATTTCTTTGAACTTAACTCCCTTTCAAAGCTCTCACGTATTAAAAACTTTTTGAGTGTTTGGTCCCCCAGAGATTTAACTCCGATTGGCAATATTACAAGAATAAAAATCTTCGCGATATCTAAGCTTGTTTACCTTGTTACAGTTCTTCCCAACCACCTGCCTGCTTCTTCCAGAAATTAGAAACTCTTTTTCAGGAATTAATTTGGTCTAACGAAGCAGATAAAATTACAGAACCCCTTTTCTCGCTTATCAGCGTTTAATAGAGAACTCAACATGATGAACATGGAGCTATTTGCTAAAAGTTTAAAATGTAAGTGGAATAAGCTGTATTGAGATGAACGCCCCTCTTATTGGAAACTATTATTTGAGCAAGAGTTGAAAAATATGGACAGACCAGATAAAATTACAGAACCCCTTAACTCGCGTATCAGGGTTTAATAGAGAACTCGACATGATCAACATGGAGCTAGTTGCTAAAATTTTAAAATGTTAGTGGAATAAGCTGTATTAAGAAGAACGCCCCTCTTATTGGAAATTTTTTATTTGAGCAGGAGTTGAAAAATATGGAGGTAAATTTGTATTTGAATGTAACTTTTATAAAACAGACATCAAAAGTGGTTAGATATTCATTAATGAGGTTTGCAGTCCTTGGGCAGATTTTGATTTTCGCAGTCCTGATAATAAGCATGCAAATCAATATTAAATAATTCATATATTAAAATTGATGCTTTTTTATTCAGAAATGTTGAGAAGCAAAAAAGCATATTTTGGCCCTACCCAAATAATTACGATAACTGGGAGTTGTGTTGAAAATAAGCAAGTCTATCTCTTTCTTTCTTGTTTACAACTAATCTCAAGCAAAAAAATAACACTTGTAGCTGGTTGGTTGGCCTTCTGTCAGCCCTTCTACCAATAATCTATGTCACTTACATAGTTTGTGAAATTTCTTGATATTTGTAACTTTGAAAATGATTAATACCTTAAGCTGAAGAAAATCTCATTTACACACTACACCGACACACATGCAAGCAATCTCACACAGGGACATTCATACATACATTCATGCACACACATACAATCAATGTTCAGATTGCTACTAATTAATTCAGCTAGGTCACTGGACAATGTTCTACATGTCTGCTGGTAGTGGGGAGGTCTCTCAAGCCTTGTAGTCTAGGTTGGTGAACCTTCACCATACTTTATACAGTATTTTCTGAATCAGCTCATATAAATTTGGTATCCAGCACCAGTAACAAATACTAAGGCCCTGTAGTACAGTATTTTGCAATTACAAAACTTAATTGTGTAAAATTGAAAGATAGATCCGTAGCCTCTATCTACTTGAGTGCTGAATACGTCTTAAAGCTTGGCTTAGCATGTGACTGGCTTTAAAATAGTCCTCTCCAGTAAAGAGTTAGGGACTCGAGTCTGGGACTTGGACTCGAGTCCGACTCGAGTCCCTGTTTTTGGGGACTTGCGACTTACTTGAGACTTGCGTTCAAAAGACTTGGGACTGTACTTGAGACTTGCCCAAAAAGTTAGTAAAGACGTGCGACTTGACTTGCGACTTGCCCCAAAAGACTTGATATTTTATGAGCGACTTGCTGGCTCAATAAATTATGAGAGTTGTCAAGACCGGAACGATCATTTTCATTCACAACACAACTTCGTCGGGCCGATCATATATTCGCACGTTAGACTGTACAAGGTTGGTTGCAACTTGCACTACTTTGCCTATACTTTGCCTGACACTGTACTGTAAAGTATTCTGTGCACCGTGCCTGGCATCCATGATCCAAACATGGCTGCGAATGCGAGTGTACCGAGAGTACTTTTCAAGTGGTCAGAGCATTTTACTTGCGACCAGGCAGTCAAGGGCTTCAATTAGTGGCCTGTATCAAAGATGGCAAAAATGGAACCTACTGCCCTTCTGCTCAGGCTCCGCATATATAGTCAGCATATGCATCTGGAGCACCAAGTAGAGTAATGGACTATAGTGCTTTGGTGTAGTCTTCTTCACATATTCAAGAAGCCATCAGAAGCTCACCGAGGAAGCCAACTCTTGCTGGATCCGAAGATAAAATGAGACCTGGTCCCAATATATTATTCATTGTATTAAAGGGGCTTATTGAGTTGGTTCTTGATGGTAAATGATTAAACTAAGAGATTCTGCATACCTTATACAAAACTGAAATGTCAATGGTAGGGTATTTAATGATTTAAAACCATTGATTACAAATTCGTGACCAGACACTATTTACCATTAGGTAGTTTCAAATGCAATCCCCTTCCCCAAAAACTACAATTTCTCACATTTTCGGTAACTATAGGAAGTCATACATGAGTAATGAGGGTAATTAGAAGCATTGTCATGCAATTATTTCCTTTAAACTCGTCACAAAATAATCGATTTCAACTCAATGAACCCCTTTAATAAAAAGGTAAAGACTTGAGACTTGACTTGAGACTTGCTAACAGTGACTTGAGACTTGACTTGAGACTTGCTAACAGTGACTTGAGACTTGCTAACAGTGACTTGAGACTTGACTTGAGACTTGCTCATAAAGAATTGAGACTTTACTTCAGTCTTGCACAAAAGTTTACAAAAGACTTGAGACTTGACATCTGTGACTTGCAACTTGACTTGGGACTTGGAGATGGAGACTTGTTGACATCTCTGCTCTTTACACAGCCGCTGACTGATTTCAGTTCACTTTTCCAAACTAACCCATGTTACTATATCCAATACATTGGAATGAAATTTAACACTTAGCAAAATGCAGGTTAATCGATAGATGTAGAACATTTACTAAAATAAGCAAGTATTGCTATGACTGAAAAAATACAACTTTATCCTGCGGAATCTGTTACAGAACTCAATTTCCAAATCTTTTATCCTAAAGGAAGAAGAACGTTTCTTACCATAAACACGACATAAATAGCACGTACAGATCAGCAGCTGGCTTCGGTTCCTCAGCCTATTGTGCAGCGTCCTTCAATTATCTTCTTCTATGGAGCTACCCTTAATTTTACTGGCTCTAAATATAGATTCTCTCTCAGTGCAGCATACTGCCAGACTGGTTGCTAAGGCAGATAATGCAGATTTTACTACAAAACTTTCTAGGTGTTTTTTTTAGGAACCAACAGCTCTCACGGACTTATGACAAATTTCTAGACCAAGTGATACTGCAGAGGGAAAACAACTATTAAAATTGATAGCAACTTCTTTGTTGGAGCAGGGTCATTCCTGACAAACAAGATATTAACTCACACCTGCTTCCTGGGCTTCAGTGTATGGATCATAGGATTATCCTTCCCTGTTCAAAACTTAATTAACTATCATTGTAACAACTCTGGGGATTAAACTGCACATGCAGAACTAATTTGTAAACAAGTGAGATTTCTTGAACTTTACCCAACTAAATATTTTTGTCTAGTTTGACTGTCTTGCTTAACATCTAAATTGTACCTGAAATAAAATAATTTAATTTTTCTATGTCACTTGTGACAGCACCTTCTTTTATATAATTAGTAATCTGTTACACTATTTATCTTTTACAACAGAGTTCAATATTACGCATAATTTTAAGGCTCTTGGAAAACAAACGTCAGGCATATTGTAAAAGAAAATGATAATATTATCCAACTTGTTACTTTTCTAACAAGTTCTTGCTCGAACAACGTTACATACAATTATTTTCTTTTAAGATTTTGATCAACGGCCAACAGCTGTCAGTAAATGGGAACAAATTAATAATATTTTAAAGAAGGCAGGTAAATGCACCCAAGTGTGACAGTTCCCTATCGAGTCCTTCGTTAAAGGTGTTCAGCTTCTTGATCAGTCTTAGTTCATAGACTCTACGTTCAGAATCGGACTGGAATCCTTCTTTCCCTGCCTTACCTGTCTTCGTTAAAATCTAGTCCCAGTACAGTTTCGTCGAATGCTGATAAAAAGCAGGGCTTCGAAAATTTTGTACGTCTATTAAACATGGTGCACATATGTTGGTATCGAAGGCCTTAACTGTTCTTTTTGTAATTTCATACATACTTTACCAATACACAGACTTTATCGCTATTCGTCATATATATATATATATATGTATATATATATATGTATATATATATGTATATATATATGTATATATATTTGATATTAACCTATGTTTGTAGTTTCATGGGTAGATAGATACAAATCGGATAAAGGGGGCGACTACGCGATACTCACCTGTGGGAGGGGGCAATGCTACGCGATGCATCATCCTCGGGTGCGCTGGCTACTGTGTAAAACAGTTCTGTAAGTGTTTCTTGATCTATCTTTTTCGCACCTACCAGTCTGAATATCTTGAATTACGCTCAATATATGTACAATATTATCTCTACGCATTTTCTTTGTTTGATTACAGACTAAAACAGATACGTTGTGTATATGCTTCTGCTTACTAGTAAACAAAACTGGGCGTTAAGCAAAAGAGTCATTTATGTTGCTGAAGTGTGCTAAATGTAAAATTCTTGTACATTATGTAAAGTGTTACTGCGCTGCACTTTTCTTTTACAGTTATCTTCCAGCTAAAAGCTTTTTTTGTAACCTTTATCATTATACTTACAGATAAGTGCCTTGCATGCTGCCTTTTTGCATACAAAGTACTTGCTAAGCTCACAGTTGGTATCATCCCATACGTGCTGTTTCGTTTGCTGAACGCACCTTCCCTCATTTTCGAAGGGCCTAAATTTTGTAAAATTTACCCACGTTCTGTCGAGCCAACTTAAGTAACCAAAATTTGGACTCTTCGTGGCACCCAACCAGTATATCGGATTTGTCCAAAGTTGAGTAGCACGGTGGTGGACAAAAGAGTTCTCTTCCGAGGAGTGAATCGAAGTCAGATAACATGGGTTTGATGGGGAACCATAACTATTACAAAACTGTTTCGCTGGTCTAAAAGGCTTCTGCTGACTGGAAAAGTAGTAGCAGTAGTTTTGGAAGTAAATGAAAGGCTCTCTGCACTCGAGTTTAGCACCCTCCACTTTGATGGAAAACATCAAAAACAGAATGAAAGCGAACGTTTGGCTAAGATGTAAATGAAGCAATATCATTTTGAAAAACTGCAGCGACAATCTTCTTGTGTCTCTGATCTTATAGGCTTTCGAGTTTCATATTATGTTTATATTATCCTTGATGTTTTTACTCTGATCTCTGAACGTAAGAGAACGATTCCAAATCAAAAGGTGACTGACAGCAATATCTCATTTAAGGTAGCTATTAAGCTCTTAACATCCGTATTTGTGGAAAGTTCCAAGGTAGAGAACATATTAAGTTAGTAGATTCTTCTAAATACACGAAAACTAGAAGATTTGGTTTGTTCAAGTCAAACAGCCACTAATGTCTGTTGCAACTTCCTGAATCTTGTCCAGCTGAAAATAAAGTGTTTGCATATTCGTTACAAGCAGAAAAGTATTATATGTTGTAAAAGTACAATACAGCCTTTAAGGTGTGTAATTATGACGTGGCAAACGTCAGCCTATCAGCCACAAGGTTTCAGATGACTATGCATACAGAAGTGAACATTTATCTACAGAACAGTATCAGATATTCAGAATAAGGGAAACTATACTCTATCTGTCTGTTAAGGTCATGTGTTTTTACTTTCTAATAACAAGTGTCGGTTCTTAAAGTAATGATTAAATAATATTTATAGCAGTGTTTTACTTTCTATCATAAGCATCTCCATTTAGAAAAGAAAGTGGAAAAGCGAACCCATACAAAAGTTCTTCAGAATTCTATAGAAATGCCTATAGAGCTCTGTAGAACTCTAAAGAATCAACGATTTTCTATAGAAATGTAAAGAGTCCTCTACAGAAATCTGAAGTCCCTTTAGAGTTCTATAGAATTTCTATAGAAGTTTCTATAGCTCAGTTTCTACATAGAACAATCTCTATAGAACAATCCTATAGGATACCCTCTATAGAAATTCTATAGAAACATATTGATACATTTCTATAGAACTTTTATAAAGTTTCAATATAATTTCTATGCAGCTTCTTTAGAACATCTAATTTGCATATTAATGAATTAAAAAATGTAAAAGTTAATTTAAATACCCTATTTTTAAAGGTTTCCACAGAAAAATTCTTCTAAATTGAGCAAAAAATTCCTGAAAATGTTCCTCCTTTATTCACTGAAATTACTTATGGTTTAGGGTAGTGGGCGTGGCCAAAATTTTAACATAACAATTGTAAATTTAAGCTTAGGGCAGGTCTAAATCAATCAGATATGTAGTAAGAGACATTTTTTGCACAATAGATAAGTAGTATATCAACAGAGATAAAGAATATTAAGATGTATGAACTGTATTTCTTTAAAAATATGTGAGAACATTTTTCACTATAACCAACGTGTCACAGACGTGGTACATATAACATAACTCAACTTCTTTCTGACAAAGACCTCTGGCTGTCTTCACCAAGAGCCAAGGGGGCACTGCAAAAGTAACTGAATCTTGGATGCAAAACTCTTATGCACGTTATGTTCAAAGTGCCGAATGGTCAGTTTCTATCTGTTATTCACAGAGAGTTTCTGTAATCTCAAATTGCAGACATTAATCTATATAACTTACAACTTACATACTATTTCTATAGAACCTCTACAAAGTTTCTATAGAACCTATATACAGTTTCTATAGAACCTCTGTTCATTCTCCATAGAAATCTGTATATACCGTGTAAGAATCTCCAGTGTTTTGTGGGATCCCTTTCTATAGAAACTCTATAGAAACCTATAGTTTCTTTAGAAAAGTGGCACTTTTTTGTATAGAACCTCTATGGGGTTTCTTTAAAGTTTCTGTAGAGTTTCTTTAGAGTTTCTTTAGAGCTATTCTACAGAAACTCTATAGGATTCTATAGAGTGTCCGTATGATTTTCCTTTAGAAGGTCTATGGGATTTTCTACAGGAGTTCTATAGAAAATCTTATGTAGTTTCTATAAATTTTTTCTATAGAATTTTATAGAAAATTTTTGTATGGGAAGGAGAATTCTTGCTTTCTTTTTTTTTATTTTGCTAGTAAAAATTAAACAAATGCTTCAAATTCCATTGTCATGTTCACGATTTGCCATTCTTAACAATCATTGCAATCCCGGGTACCATCAGAGTTGCATTTTCTTCCAGATTTTCCAGGGAAAGGTTCTAGACCCCCTCCATAGTGCCGTCGGCACTTTCCTTAGAAGGCTTTGCTCTCAATGGTGTAGCTCCGAGCCTAGCACTCGGAACATCAGAACCCCCATGGGCTGGTCGAAAAGAAATTACAGACCACACCAGTGTTTACGCTAGGGCTCAGAAACTGGGGGGATTTCCCGCTTCCCAAATTTTTTGTGCGGGATTTCAAATTCTGGGCGGGGTGGGGGGATTCCCAGAAATTATAAATCAGCGAAATGAGCGAATCAGTTATTTATTAATTAAATGGGTCGTGGTATTGTATGACTCCTTGATTTCCTATTTTTCTTGTGTCACAGTCTCACAGACAAGTTCAAGAGTTCCAAATTAACATGAAGTAGGCCTATGTTGAAGTTTATAAAAAAAAGTGTGGGCCGCGACAATTATTTTTGTTGCGAGACTTAAAAAGTCAGTGCGGGAATCGCGCAATCGCGCACCTTAGCGTGAACACTGGACCACACTTGTAAAAAGAAAGAGAAGAATGGAAGACGAGATATGTTAGTAGGAAATTTTTCCACTGAAATGCAAGATGAAGTAAAAGATCACTGCAATGTCAATGAAATATTCATTATTCGTTTGTTAGACCTACTCCTACCATCATCCATCTCCCCACGCACAAACATATGGCTTCATCTCTACGACAGGCTTAGTTAAAGTTTCAAGCTGATGCGAAGGAAATGGCAAGAGTGTGTCCTTTGGGGAATATTTATTGTGCATATATTATCTTTTGGAGGTAGGTTAAGTCTTCATTCTATTGTTTTGGAAATTCCCTTATGCTCCATATCCACCTCGATTGGCCCCTGTTTTCCCATAGTCTGCATACTCAGGTCTCTTGACAATACACTCTTTAGAGAGGCGCTAGGTATTCGTACGGCTCTATCGGCCCCTGTAGCGCCACCAACACATACGCACTGGCGAACTAGACTTATCTCCTGGCGTCACTTCAGTGTTTGGTTACATTATCAAATGCGGCTCTCACCCTTTCTCCCTATGTGGCCCTTACCATGAAAATGTGTAAGAATCACTCCCCTCATACTGTAATCAAACAAAAGCAATGCAGATTTGTCAGCTTCAGGTCACAGATTTAATAAACTAATGGTGAGAAACCTTTTCAAGGTGCTACAGTTCTTTTTTATGGTCGGTGAAACTACTTTGAGATGGAAGTACTGCCTTCCTTGCTTTGATACTGGAGAGCCTTCAAACTTTGACACCGGGAACTTTTTGTTTTTCCTTACACCTCCACATTCCTACATCCCTTCGTTCCGAAGTCTCTATATTCCGACAAATCTACATTAAGGTCAGTGTTAGGATAAGGGTTAGCTCTTGACTTACTAGTGGATGTTACTTTTCTTTTGGTAAAGTACAGGAGTGGAATTTGATGTCCATGAGGCCCACCTTAGGGCCCCTGGTGGGTGGTCCAGAGGCAGAGCCCCGGTGGGGTCTAGGGGAAAAAGCCCCCGGAAGCTCTGGGGTATTTACAAAAGTGTAGGCATTAAATGACATAAGGTGGGCACAGAAGGCATAAAGTGGTCACTTTAAGACAAAAGCTCATCATCCCAGACAGTTCCAATTCTCCAAACTAGGTTACTTCCATCCCCGCCCACAACTGTCTTCAACTTCTCCTTATACAGACACAAACGTAGTTTATTGCTTAGGGCGATATCCATGGAGAGGACATAAGGCCCTAATGTGAAATCAGAACAATCTCAGTGCACGCTGTGAAATATGAGATACTTTGCATCTTTTGAATTTTTTAACTCTGATGTCAATCAAAGAGCAGTCACCAATTGAGACTTTTGCCTACCCCCAAGCTAAAGTCGTACCGTACTTTGGGCGACGAGCGTCTGTCTTCAACAGATTACAAAAATAACAATTTGACTTTTTTCAATTATAATCTTACTCCGTACGAACAACAGTAGGCAAGGACTGATACTGCAGAGCTAGGGCTTGAGGAAGGAGGGGAGCATGGATTATTCTGAAGGTTTCTGATGAAGCTTTGGAACAATAATTTTAAGAATGGGAAATCCATAACTCAGGGTAGGTGCGCGCAAAGGGGGCTGAAAGAGTCGAATTGTTTTAGACTTTTAGCGATATGAGTAATAGAAAAGTATCCTAAAGGAGAGGGCCATTGCCTCCCTTTGCTAACTTAGTGCAGTCTCATATTACAGTACAGAAAATGGCACTGTTCGTGCTTTAAAACTTGCATCTTGACTATCTTTAAAAAGTCGTTTAATTCACACAGATCGAGTGTGATAACAATATTGCTTTAAAAATTTCTGGGGGAGGGAGAACTGGAGCCTCCGCTGCTGAAGGCAATGGGGACATTGGTGGTTTCAATGATAAGGAAAGAGTTTCTACGAAGTTATGACAAGGGAGATGTTTTTTACCTTTAACCCCGAATCTTGAAACAGTATTAAAAACGGGTACGCACGAAGAGCTCTCAAGAAAAAAGCATTGAGACAGCGTTTGAGACATTTACTTAGTTAATTGTAGCCTACTGTTTATCTTTAATTTTATATGCAGTGTTGTTCATTCCTTAAAAAAGTGTCCACCTTTCCTCAGGTGCTTGTTTTCTTTCATAGAACAGGACATAGGAACCTGTTCCCTACTGTATGGTTCTTTCCGTCATGTTTCATTTTTGTCGATGGTATGGAACAAGTCCGCCTCAACTTTAGTGTGAAAAATAAGGTAGTGTCAATTTTAAAGGTTCACTGTAAAACCCAATTTGTTGTGATAACTTACGAAAATTGAGGTAACTTGCTGCTTGAAGCAGTTAGAGTTCAGTCAACTGAGAATCTTCTATTATGCATTTCATTAAGAGAAACTCAGTTGACTGAACTTTAAAAAGTCCAAGCAGCAAGTTACGACAATTTTCGTAACTTGCTAGGAAAGCTATCCCAACAAATTGGGTTTTACAGTGTAGAGTATATAATACTTCAAAATCAATGAAATGTTTTATGGGTTGTTCTTACATGGATTGGCTCAAGGCCTCAGCATTTAAAGAGCCAAGGAAGTAATTTCCTTGGAGGCTGCATCATGGGAAGCTGTGGCCGGCGAAGCCTTTAACTTGGAGCGCAAAGCGCGAAGTCGGAGGCCGGGGACTGAGTGTCCTCCCCGAGTAATTTTCTTAAATTGGACGGCTTTTGCGCTCATTCTGGATCATTTCTTTAGAAAATCCTGCTTTTCCCCTATGTACTTTGAAATACTAATGAAATAGTTTTCTTACGATGGTCGCCAAATTTGTTTTTTATATAACACAGAGAAACTGATTCTAAGCATTCTGGTGAAATTTTCATTTAATTCCCATGTTCGGTTCTCAAGATATAAGCAACTGACGTTATCATATGTTCTACCAGAAGTCAACTTGTAGCAAACAGGTGTGATGTCATGGCTTCACAATGAGGATCAATGTTTTTAATTTCTTATTTTTCATCCCATTATTTTGACCTTGGATTCATTAGGGTTGCTATCTTGCCCCTAGACATAAAAAAGGTTTAAAAATTCCACTTCTCAAGATGCATTTGTGGTGTGAATATTTTAGAGTTTTGTTGTATAAAATTTTAAAGAAAAACAAAACAATGCCTTTCAATGTGAAGCCATGACATCACACCTGCTTGCTTCAAGTTCATTTTTGATAAAAAATGTGTCAACTTCAATTGCTAATTTCTCGAGAACCGGAGATGGGAAATGAATGAAAATTTCACAGAATGATTACAATATGTTCCTCTTTAACATATCAAACATAAATTTGAGTATGAACTATTCTTTTAAGATAGTAACAGTCAGTCAATTTGCTGAGGATGGTGGCAGAAGGCGGGGAAAGTGAACAGCGAGAGGTGTAGCTTAGGTTTTGGAAATAACAGTTTATTTATTTAGTAAATTGGTTTTGGAAATAGTAATTAATTTATTTAGTAATTTTAAAGGCAATTTCAAGTAAGTTTTCTTATGCACAGCAGCACAGCAGTACTAATGAGACATCAATTTATATAAGGCTCATGAGAATCACGCCGAGAAATTTATCGTTAAGTGTGATTCTCTATACATGGGTAGAATTTAGGATTTTGTTTGCAAGGACCATGGTGCATTTAATGATGTACATTAGTTTTTTCAGTGACCTTTATTTGAAAGCTTCAAGTCACAATTGTGTGGCTGATAAGAGCATGTTTTGAAAGACATTTTACCGTGCCAGACAAAACCTTCAATGGCATTAGTCAGCTTATCTGGGGTGCGCACGAAGCGCCCTGTGAAGATTGTCTTAGCATTTTTATGGTATTTGATTGTAAGATTTTCCTTTATTTAACAGTTTGCAAAATTTAATCACAATAAGCTATATTCAAAATTCCCTTTCAATTATTCTCGTCTCGCTTTCTTTCGCTCATTTTTACGTTATATTTATTTTTTAAGCTCTGGAAGAAAGGAGGAGGGGTTAGTGCACCTTTCCCCCTTAATCCCGCCTATGGTAACCTACAAAAAAAGCAACCTCGTTAAGTCATTGTTGGGTGATCTTTACCAAAGGTACGATATGTTGTCAGCTTCGTTGTTTGTGGATTCTGAAGTGATCCAAAGCAACGAGGAGCCTTATATATCATAAATTGTGCCAGAGTTATAAGAAGACATATTTTAGACTAGTTGCAACATGAAAATAATAACTATCTTGGCAATATTATTAGCCGTGTTTAGGGTATAATGTCATGGGGGAGAGAACATTTCTCATCCACTGTTTGCCAGGGGTCATAAAAAACGTCAGACTCATTTCAAGTTGTGTTTCGGTATCAAGCTAATCAAAATTTTGTGGAGAATAACTTTTCCAAACCCTCCTCATCCTCTTTAAGCATTTGATTAGCGTCTGAATAATAATAAAAAAATAATTTATATCCCGTTCGAGGTTAAGGAAGTTGATGACCTCCAAACAGGAAGGTGGAGGGGAATTGAAAGAAGCTGCAACAGAAAAAAAATGACAATCTTGTATCCCATCGGTGACGTCATCTAAACAAGCAACCAGGAGTGGGGATTAGAGGAGGGGCACCGCAAAAGCTAACTGGGGCGGATCGGGAGGGTCACACAAGGAAGCTTGCCTCCTCTACAATTTTCAAGACGAAGGGAAAGTTGTGCATTTTACGGTTTCGTGGTCTCTAAAGGAGAAGTATCCCTTGCAAATTTGCTTCGAAACCAGTTCAGTTAGATTTGTGATGAGAACTAAAGAAAATTATACCTAACTGAGGGAGGAATATCTTCTCTCAAACCACGCCATAGAAGCTTAGAAGCTATAGAAGCTTAGCATATAAAGCAATTCGGCTACACTTAGACCGAGAATAACCGGTTGGTGCAAAGTTTCACAATATTCAAATGGTGCAACATACGTAACTCTTGTAATGCAATATATTTGGGGGAGATTAAGCTATTGCTTGAGTTCATTGATAAGACTGAATGGTTTAGTAAGGATTACAGCTGCTATCTTTGTATGCTATGTTGGTGCATTGTAAACGCAATATTTTCTTTTAACATTCTCCCTATAGTTTACTTCTAGCCACTCATCCAATTAAGAAAAAAACCTCAGTCTTTAGGATCTTTGAGACAGATGAATCACATTTAGTTGCTCAAGGCCATATTTTGCTAAATACAGCTCTGCACTTTTGTGGATAATTTTATTGCTACAATCCTCCCTTAATCTGAATACTATGTTTGTTGAGGAAAGAGTCCTGGCTGTAACAGGCTCATAGGCGTAGGGAGTTGTTCGAGACTGGGGGGGGGGGGCTGAACCTTTTTCCTGATCGCCGTCCTGTAGGAGGGGCCAAAGGGAAAATTTTTGGATATTTGAGGGTCCTTAGACGCAATTTGGTGCATCATTTTGGACGAATGTTAAAGTAAATTACTGCAAATTTTTGACATTTCTTACAGAAGAGACAAGTAAGGGTTTCCTTTGGAATATTTTTGGATATTTTAGGGTCCTTGGATGCAAATTGGTGCATCATTTTGGACAAATGTTAAGGTAAATTTCTGCAAATTTTTGACATTTCTTACAGAAGAGACAAGTAAGGGTTCTGTTGGGAAATTTTTGGATATTTAAGGGTCCTTAGATGCAATTTGGTGCATCAATTGTAGAGAATTTTTAGGGCTAATTATTACAAATATTTGACAGTTCTTACAGAAGAGACAAATAAGGGGTTTTCGTCCTTGGAAAGTGGGGGCCGTAGCATACTTCCGCCCCCACAAATTTCACTGGGGGCTGCCGCCCCAACCCCCGCTTCGTAAGCCCTTGTAATAGGCTGCGTGTCAAGTTTTATAAATACGTTTAACCGTTTGTTAGTTACGCGTTTACGGACTCTTTAAATTTGCTCATAATCATAATCAAATTTTGCTCATGATAAACACGTCAGCAGTTTCGTAGTATTAGAACCTAGATATCCAAACCACGGAAAGATCACAGTCAGGTTAAAATCTTTCGCCCAATCTCGTTATTAAATACGAACTACAAAATTTATTCCAAAGCAATGACTACCCCACAGGTAGTCTTTTTGCTATGATTGCTGTGCGTAAATGGACTGGATTTTATCGGAATTTACAATTCCAAAGTTCCCTCGACTCTCTGGTGAAGAGCCAAAGGGAGAAACCAAACGTGACTCCACAATGTTCTGTTCACCAAAGGAGCTACGTCCCCGAGGGGACAATTTGACTTAACAGGGCCAACCTCTTGACCTTCAAACCTCTACATCACGGAACTGTCATGCGTGTCCTCATTTTAGACGAGCTGAAAAGAACAGATAATATACATGATCTTAGCTAAAGGCCGAGAAGGGACTGTATGTTTAGTATACGGCTGTGAGAAGGGTTCTCAACCAGTACATCACGGACAATTAATGCTGGTTTATACTTCCAAATTTTCACCTGCCATAAAGCTATAAGAGTCATATATGGTCATCAGTTGCTCTTCTGGGCCCATCAAAGACAAGCTTTGAGTTGAACAGTGTTCAACTTTCGTAGCTTTATAGCGCTATTCTAAAGTATGAATCGGTATGTATGAAGCGACTGAGCTGGTTCCATGTTCTTGTTTGTGACATTTTTGAAATCTACTGAAACGTAAGGTTGTCACACATCATTACCACAAAAACATATTAATGCATCATTCTTATAGTTTCGTCTTTACAATTTTCAATTAACAAAGGAAACACCCCATTTTTAAAGTCTGTAACTTGAATCCGCCATGGACAAGATGATAAGGCTTTGAAAGTAAAACGGTCGAGATATATCTTTTAAACACGTTTTTTCCAAGAATATCCTTCGGGCACGTTGCCAGAAAAGGTGTGGAAATGGCGGATGTACTTTCCATGAAGGACAATTTTTCAGAGGTCAGCCAGATATGTTAAAGGAAATAGCAATTTTGTTTTCAAAATTTCCAGTAGGGGAAAATTGTCTAGGGGTTGTTCTCCTTGCTTCACACCTCTCCTACTGGCAACAGGCCTGATATTCCCCAGGTAAAATAACCTCACGTTAGGAGGCTTTGGAATGAAAAATGGTGATCTATATCTCGTTACAAATGGGATTTTATGCACTAAACACCTGCAAAAAGCGGACTTGTGAGTGTGTTGTTTTAAGTGACTTTTTTGTTCTCGGCCGCGAATCCTGTCATTTGCAGACAGATAAATAAAAATGAAAACTGCTTCCTTGTAGTGCCCTTTTTTGTAAATACCTTAGAGTTCTGGGGTTTTGCTCCCTGGTTTTCCTTGTGAACTGCCTCTGAACCCACCGGGTACCCTACGGTGGGCTTCGGTGTGTGTCGGAAAAAAACAACGTTAGTCACAGTTGTACTGTCTGCTGACACTTTGCTTTATTGACTTGTGACTTGTGTTGAAGGCACGACGTACATGTACATGTCAAACATGTGGCTCAAGACCTCTATTAGATACTAGTATATCTTAGCATGTGGTTGTGTTATAGCGTTAGTGATTCAACGACATTGAGTCCCCTGAGTACAACTTGACTGGCGAGACTTGGCGACGGCATCCTAAATTCAAATTGGTATAGTGCCACCAATTTCTACGCGAAACTCCTAATTCTGCATCTACATACCGGCCCCTAAATGTGACCTTAACATTTAGCAACTTCACAAAGATGCAGAATAGTTACCACAATTCAAACATCAGCAAATTTGAAATTACAACACAAAGTGCACCTTATAACTTCAAAAAAAGTACATAAGCTTATCAACCCCTTTTGGTTAAAGCTAACATGAAGTATTAAATGCTATACAACATTACAACAACTGTAACATCCAAAAACAAATGTAAACCAAAGATGCCCTCAGCATGGCCTTGACTCTAGTCCTTCAGCAGTCTCCAGGAGACATAATTTCCTCACAGGCCTTATTTAAGATGATCTGTGTTCTCACTTTAACTGTCCTTACTAGATTGTCCTGACCTAGGTATACTTCCAAAACCCTTCCTAGTAACCATTTGTTTGTAGGGAGATTATCATCTATTTACAAAACAATATCCCTAACTTTAAGATTTCTTTCGTCCAGTTTGCCTTTGCTGTAACATAGGCAGATATTTTTTAATCCACCTACCCCAAAATAAATCAGTGCCTGGTACAAAACCTGACGCCATAGTTTACGACAGTACATGTCCTTAGCATCAAATAAAATCATTGGAAACTCTGTCCCTGTTGGAGCAATAAAAGATGATTTGGAGTCAAAGGCTCTGGGTCTTTCCCACCGTCTGAAACATAAGTTAATAGTCGACTGTTAATTACAGATTCCACCAAACATACAACTGTGCTTGTTTTCTCATCGCTCAAAACTTACTCTCGCAATGCAGAATTAATCACTTTGAGAGAGGACCTGATTAATCTTTCCAAGACCCCCTCCCATATGGAGAGCACTTGGAGAATTAAACCTCCATTCAGTTTCACCTTGTAGTAAACAATCATGTATCTTTTCTGGTTCCATGACCGAATTAATGACTGAATTAAATTCTGTAATTCCTTTCTAGCACCAACAAAATTACTCCCATTGTATGATCTTATCATTAGAGGTTTACCCCTATGACAAATGAACCTCTGAAGTGTGTTTATAAAAGAATCGGTTTCCATGTATGACATACCTCAATGTGCACAGCACGTAAAACTAAACAGGTAAAACTACAACCATAACGCTTGACAGTGCTTCGAAGTTGTTTTACGAGAAACGGTCCGAAAATATCGACTCCTACATAACTACATGATGGTTTCCCTGGTAAATCAGCCATCTTTTGGGTGACTGGAGGAGCACTAACCCTCTTGCACACACAACATTTACCAAGTTCCTTTCTGACGGCTGACCTGGTTTTCATTACCCAAAATCTTTCGCGTAGCAATGACAGAACCTGCTCTCTTCCACAATGACCAGCAAGGCAATGATAATGCCTTATAAGTAACATAACAGTCGATCTCTTTGCAGCCGTTTACTCAAAAGATGCAACCTATGTTCAGCTGCCTGATAATTGTTTGGCACATCAGGAGAACGAAGCTTGAATGGGACTGCCAACTGATAGTGATCCCCACCTAATGAAATTGATTCCTCCCAAACTGCTACAACTCTACAATCATTGACTGACATTCCCTTAGTCTCACTTAAAGCATCATGACTATCAAGTTTCCAAAATCTTTCTTACTGGGACTCTAGACGTTCATTCGTCTCAAAGTTAGACGTGGCTCTGTGCTGATTTAACTTACCCAATGGACCATTCATAGTCCATCCGAACATTGTTTTGACAACATATATGGTTGTCCTGAATTATCTTTCTTAACTTCAATTGGCATTAAAGCTTCAGGTGTATTCTGACCAATAAGCAAACCATCATTTACGCCGTCTGCTTTGGCAAATCTATACCCGCTTAATGTGGCCACGCCTTCAAATTCTCATGAGTAGCCAAATTATCTTGTCTAATGGGAATTTTTCATTTGTGTACACTAAGGGCAAGTCTATACATTCCCCTCCATTAACACTCTTAACTTGAAGACTGACAATGCTTGACTGTGTCACACTATCAGCTCTTTCTAACGTCATCAAAGTCCGCAGTGTCACCTTTGAGCTACTACAACTCCCACCACTGGCGTACGCGGGGGGGGGGACATTGGGCCATGGCTGGCCCCCCTCACGGATGCCAATATTGTTTTTAAGATCCTAAAAAGACGTAATTTTTTAACACAAAAGGTACCATATGTGTCACCAAATTGCATGTAAGGACCCCCAATTTTTCAAAAATTTTCAAAGGGGAGGGAATGTCTCCCCATGGCCCCCTCAGTGATGCCAATTTTTTTAATTCCTAAAAATACGCAAATTATGAATCACAAATTTTACTTCAAAAGTTAGCATATGTGGCACCAGATTGCACCTAAGGACACCTAATTTTTCAAACATTTTCAGAGGAGAGGGGGATACGCCATACCTTAGACCCCTCCCCCAGGCCGGCGATCACACACCATACTGCATGCCCCCCCCCTTGCGAAAAATCCTACGTACGCCACTGACTCCCACCCAGTGTACTAATTAACTCTTTTGAACAGAATGTAGGCCTACTGGTGGAACCATAGTCCAACAATGCATACGTTGTTATAAAGCTATTACTTGTGCCCATCATACGTACTTTGACAGGTAAACTGGCAGAGCTACCCTGACTGAGCCAGTCCCATTGGCATTACAACTTAGCTCAGAATTCACGTAACCGTTCTGAACCACTCCAGAATTGTTAGAAACATTTTGTCTGACTGAATATTACCTGTGCCACTATCATAAATTTGTCGGCTTGGTCTCTCACTTCTGTGAAGGAACTTAGTATGCTCTCTTCAACAGCCCTGTACACTACATACTCTAGCCAAATTACAGTTCCTAGCTCCATGTCCAGGTAATAAACAATTGAAACACAATCTACGGTCTTTGGCAGTCTGAGACCTTTCTTCAGTACGTTTACTTTTGAACCGGGTACATTCAAACAAAGTGTGCACACCCTTACAAACAACACATTTTGAACAATGACTTGCCTCAGTTAACCCACTGAAATTCTTTTTTGAAGTGTTTTGCTTTGCAACATACCTTGCCTTCCTATTATTCTTACCAGTGAAATACCCATCCTTGGATCTACTGGAATCCAGTTTACCGAAAAGCGGGTCGTTCACTTCTTCTGCAGCTCCCTCTGTGTAGTTATTGTAGTGCGCGTGCGCGCTACAATCTTGGCGTTACACGACAGGCAGGCTTACCTACAAGACTAAACGTTGAAACTGGAAGTTCCACACTGTTCCGATCCGTTTTTACTATCGGTACTATCACTGTGTAGGTAGCTAATGTTAAGCCTGTCTATGATTTGTTCAACCGCCCTCTATTGACTATGATTTGTCACCGCTTTCTTGCACTCATTCTAAATTAGTCCCGAGGAAAGGACCTCGTTCATAAATAGAAAAGCTTGTAATGTAGAGTGAAATGTTACTGATTGATGAAATGCCAACAGTCCTTATTTCAGAAAGAAATTTTAGTTGAATGTGCCCTTGCGTTGTCATTAATGCAATAAAAATACATAACTTGAAATTCGCAAACGAAGTAATCAGTGGATGAATTTATCGAAAAGTTTAACGTGATGCGAGCTGGATGCTGGTGCCGTATAGCATGCTGAGTATATAGTGTGCCACAACGTGTACGTACTACACAGAGTTGATCACAACACGATCAGTCAGTCCGCAGCTGCTCGAAAAGATCTTCTTTCTCTTACATTTTATGCAAGACGTTTCGTGACGTCATAGGGCTTTGAATACTAAATAGGTTAAACATATGATTTTCGAAGCCTATTATCTCAATAATCAGTAGCTTATTAATCGTCGAAACCATGAAATCTACTGAAAAGATATGAGGTTCTTTTGGTGTCCAGTTTCGAGTATAAACTTATGTAAAAGCGTTAATTTCACTCGACTTTGGAAACGTCTAAAATGTATTTCGAATGCCCCGTAAAATTGTCCATCTTAAATTCGATACGTTGTAACACCACTCAGATTTTACTCAGATAGATGGAAAATTTTGTCTTCTATCCAATGGTATCACTTTTGCACTACAAAATTACGTCAATGAGTCAGGTACACGGTAGATGCCACAACGAATCCACCGGGGAGCCCTTAGTCAATACCCGTATCGTTGTCCTATTTACGCGAAATGGTAGCTGCGTAATGTCTGTGGCAGCCTTCTACCATGTGCATAAAACACGTTCAGTGCGATTCCCCTCGTAAAAGGTCTTTTATCAGCATAGACTATTGTGGTATATGCTGCTTCGTGAAATTTTAGAGAAATTAAACCTTCACTAGTCTAATATGCCATCACTATACTTAACGAAATAGCATACACTCGCAGGGTGAATCCAGCTAGTGTGGTATAGTGCAGTACACCTATTGTTGGGCCATACTCGGTTTCAGCGGTATACTCACACAAATGTGTCTCTTTCTTTGCAGCAGGCCTAATGATATGTAAGGAAACTGGGGCCAATTAAAGCAGGTCTGGGAATGATATAGGCTGTAGGAAATTATATATCAAAGTCAAATCGTGTTTGTTCTTTGAAAAGTTTGACCTTTTGACCACATGGGCATACCCAATACTAGTAGGCCCCTCAGTAGGCCTACAGCTGACCAAGAGACTGTCCTGTTTAAACACTTCTGTGCTTTACGTAGCACTATATATGGGCCTGCACTATAATAGTGCCTCTCCCTCCATCTTACCCTTTTCCATGCCATCCTTTCTTTAGCTTCAGTGTCTTGAGTAATAAAATTGTTATGACTAAAATGTACTCATTATAGTACAACATTGAGCAAGATGTGCTTATCATTTCTTTCCACTTGCACAGAGTATACAAGTGGCAATGCTGATGGCAGGCAAGGAAGATATATGCCCTTGCTCCAAAGTGGTATTGGGACATTGCCTGATGTTAGCTAGACTGCTAAGAAATAACAAATCCATCTCATCACAGTCCCACTGAAAGATGTGCAAATACACCCACCTTCATTTCAAGAGTTTGTTTGCCCTCATAGTCAATAAAAAAGACAAAACACAGCAAACTAAGAA
>WURT03165801.1:0-10597 GCA_009936505.3 Holothuria glaberrima | reverse complement strand
ATGAATGGCCCCTCAGTGCTAATGTCATTGTGTGAATGTTGATAGCAATAAAGATGTCAGGCTTGTCAAGTTAGCACTGCTTTTACATCTATTTCATGACATGCAGGAGCCTGTAGTGCCAGAAGTACACATTCAACTGTGGATGACATTCAACGAGCTACTTTTTATCCTAGAGGCCAGCATGAAAGACATTGTTGAGAGATGGGCATATGGTAAAGTAAGTTAAGTTGTTCCTTTTTTTTAACCCAGTGTAATTTGATCTGTCAATTACTTGTCAACAAGTTTAGGGGTATGATGATGAAAACAATTGTTACTGACACATTAAAATTTCAACCATCCTTTCAAAGGAACATTGGATCAAAAAGGATAACTTAAGAATAATCTTGGGAGTTCTTCTCTTTGTACCACAGAATAAACAGACCTAAAATTATTCATGTTGCTTCTTAGTATAAAATAGAACCTGTCTTTTGAGGTTAGTTTATTGACATAGGGAATTATGATTATTTTTATGTTGTAACTCTATCTCACATGGCCTGATCGGGATCTTGTTCTTAGTTTGCAGCCACTGAGAAATCAGGGAAGATTGTGTGTGAATTTGTGTGACTCAAGATGGAAAAATCTCTTAATTTACTGACATAGATTTGTCTTATACACCTATGTGTAGTCAGTTGGTGTAATGACTTTCGAATTGCTCAAATGAAGAAAACTTCTTATGGAGGTTTGCAATAAACTGTAGCCGCAGGGAAAGTCAGCAAATTTTGTTTTGCTGAAATTCTGAGAACCCGCAGTGTTGTAAGACTTCTTAGTATTTTCCATTGCATTTCAGTTATAGCAGTTGCCATACATTGCATATGGACCAAGGTGTTGGAATAAGGTAGTGCATGTGACAACCTTTTATACACCTCCGAGTCATTGTGAAAGGTTTCGAAGGAGTTAAAAGTGCCCTTGTACATATAAATACTTAGCATGATAAGCATTGAGGCAGTGCATGATTTAGTGGCTTCAATAGTCACCTGCTTTGTTATTCATTGGTCTTCAGTTATGGTGTCATCATAGAGGGTTCTGCTTTTTTGATTCCTTGCCAAAGGCAGGTAAGGAATATATGCGATGGTGATGTTGTGTGTGTGTGTACGTGACATTTAGCTTGTAAACGCAATATCTCGAGATAGCAATGACCGACACCTTTCATATGTGGTATATAGATCTGTCACGTTGAGAGGAGGAACCCTTTTGTTTTTGGTAGAGGTCAAAGGTCATCTGAGGTCACTCGGGGTCAAACCTGAAAACCTTGTAAACACAATATCTCGAAATAGCAATGACTGGCACTCTTCATAGTTGGTATATAGATTTGTCATGTTGAGAGGAAGAATCCTATTGTTTTTGGTGGAGGTCAAAGGTCATGTGAGGTCACTACAGATTAAACTGCGAAAACCTCGAAAATGGCTTGTAAACATGATATCTCGAGATAGCAATGACTGACACTTTTCATATTTTATATATAGATTTGTCATGTTAAGAGGAAGAACCCTATTGTTTTTGGTGAAGGTCAAAGGTCATTTGAGGTCACTAGAGGTCAAAAACTTAAAACCTTATTAGCATGATATATGAAGATGGGAAAGACCAGTGCTATGTATTCTTAGTATATAGATTTGTCATGTTGAGAGGAGGAATGCTTTTGTTTTTGGTGGAGGTCACCAGTCATTTGAGGTCACCAGAGGTCAAAAGCTGAAAACCTTGTAAACATGACATTACAAGAGAGGAAGCTTAGATAAATCTCTTCTAATTCTATTTTGTTTTTGGTGGAGGTCAAAGGTCATTTGAGGTCACCAGAGGTCAATTTGCAATTCTTTTCATTATTTAAGTTTTGGTGGGGTTCAAATGTCATGTGAGGTCAGCAGGGGTCAAATTGTGAATGCATTATAAAAGTGATTTAGTCAAAAAGTATAAATTTGAGGGATGAATCTCTGTGTAACAAAGCATACCCCTTTTGGCAAGGAATCACTAAGCCTTTGGGCTTTCTGGTAAGAGCGGATTATTTCATTAAGTTAAAATATCATAGGATAATATGGCTATAGTAACTCCACCTAGTGAAATGTGGTCACAACAAATCTTCTTGCTACCATTTTGGTAAGCCCATTAGGTCACCACCATGAAGTTAAGGAGGAATTGGTGTGGAAGATAGTTAAGTTACAAATCCCTAGTGCTATAAAATTGGGCTATAAGAGTAACTGAAACTGCAAGGTTTATTGTCAAACAGATCAATCATTGACAGTTTCCTTCAAACTAAATGATCGGTAATCACAGTTGCTGACAAATAACTATTTGGCTTAGTAAATTAATAGCAATCTTGTGGCAATGACACTTTTGCATTCATTATCCTTCCAAGAGGGTGATGCTTTTGTGGAGGGAACACGCCTTGCATGTGGAATGCTGCTATTTGTTATTTCCACTTCTGACAAAGACTTGAGTAATTTAAAAATTGATATTTTTTTGAAGTTTTAATCCTCCCCATTGTATGATCTTACTTGACAGGGCCCTTTAGCTGCAGTTTTTGATCCTGTGCAAGTGAAAAGTCTTATCAGGGCTTTATTCCAGAACACTGAAAGGAGAGCAGAAGCTTTGAGCAACATCAGACTGACCTGACCAGGAAACATTTACAATAAAGCAGTCACACATAAATAGACTGTATAGAGCTTCCGTCGGAGGACTAACATTAATTATGCTTATAGATGGACACATCTTACACCAGTTGTAAATAACCTACTTGCAGTGCCATCATCGATGGTGGCAGAATGTAGTAGTTGCCTAGGGATGGTGTTGGTTCAAAAAGGAAACCCCCGTTGGGGATAGGTAGGGTGTTAGTTGGTGTGATTACAGATTTTAGCTCATGAGATTTGGGTCTATTAGTAAAAGCCTCCTCACTTTCAGGTTTTGGAAAAAGAAAAGTTGTAGAGGGTTGTATTTTCCCTTTTTGATTCCTTTGCCGAAGGCTCAAGGAATATATGCGACGGTGATGTCGTGTGTGTGTGCGCCTTAGCTGTGTCTGGATGCTATAGGCATGTGTGTGCACTCACAAACATGTCCTTAGCAGGTATAGAGGCAGCCGGCGAGAGCTCTGCTCTCCTTTGTCTTTCCTAGCTCACCTGCAGGTCAAAACTGGCGTACCTGCACCAAAATTTGCCCACTGCAATGAGAAGTCACACGCAGCTGCATGTGCCTGCCTTGGAGCCCAGCCCGCCCTCAAGCATGTAGCTCACCTTGCCTACTTCACGGGCAGCTTTGCAACTTAACTATTCCCTTGCATTCCCTATCTGGTACTTTCCTAGTACCCCGTAATACATTGGATGTGCCTGTGTGTGTATGTGATGGCTTTGCTTGTAAACACGATATCTCAAGAAGGGTAACTCCGAGAGTTACTCTGATCTCATACTTGGTATGTGGGTTGGCCATATTGAGTGGATGATCCCTATTGTTTTTGGGTGGAAGTCAAAGGTCATTTGGGGTCACCAGAGGTCAAAAGGTCAAAACCTTGTAAACACGATATCTCAAGAAGGGTAACTCCGAGGGTTAGTTAGTTAGATGAGGTTTTACAGCTCATTTTCTAACCAATTGGTTCAAGTCGGGCCGGCCACAGCCTTTTTTCCAGTTGTGGCTCACTGGCTTGTTTTCCCTACTCCAGTGCTTATGCTGAGCACCAGGCACAATGGCAGTAGGTTCCATTTTTGATTCCTTGCCGAAGGGGAAAGGAATCTATGCAATGGGAATGCTGTGTATGTGTGTGTTTGTGATGGCTTTGCTTGTAAACACGGTATCTCAAGAAAGGCAACTTCGAGGGATCTCATACTTGGTTTGTGGGTTGGCCATATTAAGTAAATGATCCCTATTGTTTTTGGTGGTCAAAGGTCATTTGGGGTCACCAGAGGTCAAAAGGTCCAAACCCTGTAAACAGGATATCTCAAGAAGGGTTACTCCGAGGCATGCCATACTTGGTATGTAGGTTGGCCATATTAAGTAGATGATCCTTATCATTTTTGGTGGAGGTCAAAGGTCATTTGCGGTCACCAAATGGTCAAAAGATCAAAACTTCCTAAACAAGATATCTCAAGAAGGGTAACTTTGACACATCTCATAGGTACTGTGTGGTTTGGCCATAGTGAGTAGATGATCCCTGTTGTTTTGTGGTGGAGGTCAAATATCATTTGGGGTCAGCAGAGGTGAAAAAGGTCAAAACCTTGTAAACACTGTATCTCAAGAAGGGTAACTCTGAAGGATCTTGTACATGGTGTGTGGGTCAGTAATATTGATTAGATGACCCCTATCGTTTTTGGTGGAGGTCAAAGGTCATTTGAGGTCACCAGAGTGAAAAAGGTTAAAATCTTGTTAACAGGATATTTCCAGAAGGATAACTATGAGGGATCTCGTACGTAGCATGTGGATTGCCCATATTGAGGAAATATTTCCTTTTGGTGAAGGTCAAAGGTCATTTGGGGTCACAAGAGGTAACAAGGTCAAAACCTTGTAAACACAATATCTCAAGAAGGATGACTGTGAGGGATCTCATACTTTGCATGTGGATTGCTAATATTGTGTAGCAGATTTTGTGGCCGTCAAAGGTATCTAGAGTACAAGAGATCTTATGCTTGTCATGTGGGTGATTCATGTTTGTTACAATATATCATATGACAAGGAATCACTAAGCCTTTTGGCTTTCTGGTTAAGGTCTTTGGTATGACCTGGCAAGGATTCAAAACCCTGACCTTCCGGCTGCAAGTTGGATGCTCTAACCACGGGATGTCATACTTGGTATGAGGGTTGGCCATATTGAGTAGATGATTCCTATGGCATCTGCCTCTTATGCGGAGGCCCGGGTTCGATTCCCAGGTCGAGTCATACCAAAGACTTTAAAAATGGAACCTTCTGCCGTTGTGTGTGATGCTCCGCATAAGCAATTTAGAAAGGGAAAACAAGCCAGCGAGCCACAACTGGAAAAAAGGCCGTGGCTAGCTCGACTTGAACCAATTGGTTGGAAACTGGGCCGTTAAACGTCATCTAACTAACTAACCTATGGTTTTTGGTGGAGGTCAAAGGTCATTTGGGTCACCAGAAGTCAAAAGGTCAAAACTTTGTAAACACAATGTCTTAAGAAGGGTAACAACGAGAGAGATACTTGGTATGTGGGTTGGCCATATTGAGGAGATGATCCCTATTGTTTTTTGCGTCTTTGGTCTAGTGGTGGAGCATCCGCCTCTCACGCGGGAGGCCCGGGTTCGATTCCCAGGTTGAGTCAAACCAAAGTCTTAAAATGGAACCTTCTGCCGTCGGCGTGATGCTCTGCAAAAGCAATGGAGTAAGGGAAAACAAGCCAGTGAGCCACAACTGGAAAAAAGGCCGAGGCTGGCTCGACTTGAACCAGTTGGTTGGAAACTGGGCTGTTAAACCTCATCTAACTAACTAACCTATATGGGTTGGCCATATTGAGTAGATGATCCCTATTGTTTTTGGTGGAGGTCACGAGAGGTCAAAAACTGAAAACCTTGTTAACATGATATCTCATGTTAGCAATAACCAACACTTTTCATATTTCGTATATAGGTTTGTCATGTTCAGGGGAAGAGCCCTATCTTTTGTGGTGGAGGTCAAAGGCCATTTGAGGTCACCAGAGGACAAAAACTGAAAACCTTGTAAACATGATATCTGGAGATAGCAATGACCCACACCTTTCATACTTGGTATATAGATTTTTCATGTTGAGGGGAAGAGCCCTATTGTTTTTGGCAGAGGTCAAAGGTCATTTGAGCTCACCAGAGGTCAAAAACTGAAAACCTTGTAAACACGGTATTTGGAGATAGCAATGACTGACACTTCTTATTTGGTATATAGATTTGTCATGTTGAGGGGAAGAGCCCTATTGTTTTTGGCAGAGGTCAAAGGTCATTTGAGGTCACCAGAGGTCAAAAACTGAAAACCTTGTAAACACGATACTTGGAGATAGCAATGACTGACACTTCATATTTGGTATATAGATTTGTCATATTGAGGGGAAGAGCTTTATTATTTTTGGTGGAGGTCAAAGGTCATTTGAGGTCACCAGAGGTCAAAAACTGAAAATCTTGTGAACACGATATTATTAAGATAGCAATGGACTGAAACTTTACATATAGTATATAGATTTGTAGTGTTGAGAGGGAGAACCCTGTCATCTTTGGTGGAGGTCATTTGAGGTCATCAGAGGTCAAAAACTGAAAACCTTGAAAATACGATATCTGGAGATGGCAATGACGGACATTTTTCATACTTGTTAGGTAGATTTGTCATGTTGAGAGGGAGAATCCTTTTGTTTTTGGTGGAGGTCAAAGGTCATTTGAGGTCACCAGAGGTCAAAAACCAAAAGCTTTGTAAACACGATATTTCAAGGTAGGAAATTTGCATAAATTTCATACTTGGTATGTATACGGATGCATTATGGTGCGAAATAGAACCCTATTTTTTTGGTGGAGGTCAAAGATCATCTGGGGTCACCGGGGATCAAAATCTGAAAATCCTGTTAACATGATATCTTAAGGTAGGAAGCTTGGATAGATTTCATTCCTGGTACATGGCTGCTTTATGGTTCAAGGAAGAACCTCTTTGCTTTGGGGGAGGTCAAAGGTCATCTGGGGACAAAAGAAGTCAAAAAAGGCAAAAATTTACCAAGAATCTTCAAGAAAATCCCAACATTTTCCAGTGTTCTCCACAGGTCCAGATTTTGTCAGGGCACTTTTCTCTGATCTGGCAGATGACACTGATTGCCGCCCTGGGGAGGGGTCTGAGGGGATGGGGCCTCGGGGGTTGAAGATCGAAAAATTTTTGCTCATTTAAGATGCGTTAGATGCAGAATGGTACTGCATGTGATGCTAAATTTAAATTGAACAATTTAAACGTTACAGAAAAAAGTGAATGCAATATTTTTTTTCCGGGCGGCAACTTTTTGTGTGAGCGCTGATTTACTCTCTTCAGATTTTGACCGGACGGCACGCTCGGACAAAACGGCTAGTGGAGAACACTGATTTTCTATGGCAAGGAATCACGAGGCCTTTTGGCTTCTGGTTGGAATCTCACTCCTTGGATAATGTGGTTATATTACATAGTAGTGAGCTTAAATTAGCTTTATCGGGAGGGGCATGCTCACCAACTTAAATGAACATCCTCAAGGCAAAAGCCTGCATGTGACAAGTTTTCAGTTACTTTGTTTTGACTGCTATTATTAGGCATTGCTAGTATTTCTAGTAGTTGCCAGTGTCCAGAGTGTCCACTGTGTACACAATTAATGTATGGCGATGGCCAGATCCCAGACAGCTAACTTATCCTTCAGTAATTTTAGTATGTATTACACAGCTCTTCTTGCTGTGTGAGGACATTGCATGCAGTAAGGTCATTGTTCATCCAGGCCAGGATGTTGCTATTTGGGTCATTACCACTTGTTTCCCCGGTCTAGCTGGAGTGATAGTGAAGAGATATATGGTCTTTGCTCACTCAAGGCCCTGTGTCAGCCAGTAAATCAACATTAGGGAATTGATTTTAGAATCTGGAATAATTTCAATTTAAAAGTACACAAATCAGCACTACTTCACACCATTTAAACTTCAAATGGATGGTTTATTAAATTTTCATCCATGGGGGAGGGGGGAGGAGGGAGGGAAGGAGGGAGAGGGGAGGAAAGTTTGAGCAAAGTTTGAGCAAAGACATTTGATAGCTTCGTCTCCCAGTGGTTATGCCACTGCCCAACACAAACTGGTTGCATTTATGCACTATGACTCTAGTTTGTGATCCCTGCCCTTATGGGTAGTGTTATATAAGGGGATGAACGAGCTATAAAGATTTATCCCTGACACAGTCCAACTGCTGGGTGAGCAGTGTTGGCCAGCCCAACATAAGTTTGGGTATATGTTTTAAGTGTGGACCATGAAAGTGTTCAAAATTAATTAAAAACCGAACAGGTAACGTCAGAAGAGTTGAGTGACAGCAGCAATGCTGCTCTAGTGTTAATATTACCAATGTCAGTAGCCAATTGTTCCTATTAAGTAGGGTTTGGCCGTATACTGGTATTCACATAAATACCAGTACCAGCAGTAAGTGGTAATGAAAATACCAAGATATTTGTGTGTTTACCATTACCAGTTCTTGATAAAACTACGGGTACTTCTTTTTTTATTCCCAACGAACATAACTGTACCACTTATTTTGTGTCACGATGCACCATGATTAAAATATTTCACAAAAATATCCCAACACATACAATGAAATCTATTTTATGTCTCCCCTATCTACTAGCTGTAATTCCAGCATGTCGGCATGTGTTTGCATCAAAGTCAAACCCTTCCTGTAGGCTTTGGATGCTGTGTTTAGGGTTCACAATAATACAGCCAAGATGCTTCCAACCATGAGTTGCAAGTCAGTACTGTTGACAATACCAGTTCTGGGTAACCAACGGTACCAGTACCAAAGTTCAGGGTACCGCCCTTCCCTACTATTAAGACACACCAATACTTTGAGATTTGTACAAGTAATATCTTTCCAGGCTGGATCCAAAATCTGTAGCTCCAACTGTTAAAAATCATTTTACCACCTTCCCTAAAAAATGAGAATTAGAGGAACACAAGAGTCTCATTCTCACTGAATGCTATTGCTTTTAAATAGTATCCTCCTTAATTCAAAGTTTATATCCCTCTTTCCCAGTCAGAACCTTTTCTAACCCCCTCCCCACCCACATTAGCTCCTGAAGTATAGTGATACATTGAAAATCATTTGGAGCCTTTGCATTGGATGATGTATCATGAAACAAAAATATAATAGCTTCCAGGGAGCATGCTGGTGTGAGCAATTGTGATCATGCAGTGTTTATCTATCTTTCTTTCCGTCTGTCCACAGTTGTTCAAAATGCTTTTCCTCGCACATACTTTCATAGATTTGTTTGAAACTTGGACACAATGTTTCTTAGGTGGTGGGCCATTTGGGGTTATCAGGAATTTTTAGTCCAAGGTCCCATGTGGGCCCCATGGCCCATTTTATGAAATTCTGCAAAGTGCTTCTCCTACAGATTCTCTTGTACAATGTTGATGGTTGGCATAATGTTACTCTATAATCGGTACCTTCAGGGTGTTCAGGATTTTGGGTCCAAGGCCAAGATGAGCCTTAGGGTCCATTTTGTGAAATATTGGAAAGTGATTAATTTTTCTCCATTTAATGTTTAAACAGATTGACAGCCTGTCATAATGGTGCTAGGTTATTGATCTGTTTATGGTATTCTTGAATTTTGGTGCAAGCTCCCATGTGGGCCCCATTTGCCCATTTTATGAAATTCTGCAAAATGCTTTTCCCTCTACAAATTACTTGTACAGTGTTGATGATTTGTCATAATGGGGCTCTGTTAATGGTACTTTTAGGGTGTACAGAAAGTTGGGGCCAATTCCCAAGATGTGCCCCAGGGTCCATCTTGGGAAATATTCCAAATTACTTAACCCCTTCTTCCAATTAATGTTTAGCAGAGTGGACATCCTGTCAATGATGCTTGATAAGGGATCTGGGTTGGGACTGACTAACGTTTGCATAAGTTTTTTCGTAGATCAAAATATTTATGAACTACATAAGAACTTGCTTGTGACTTTCTCAAGTGGTATTTATGAAAACAACTTACAAAATGAAAATAACATGACACATTTTTTTTGTAACATTCGAGAAGCTGCCATCAGGGTATTTGAGATTTGGGGTCATAAGTCATTTGAGGTCATTTAACATCATATGATGCTTGTACCAGGGCCGTATAGCTAGGGTCATATGTTTAGGGGTTGTGAATTCCGACTGCCTGGATGTTTTTTTCCAACTGAGTGTCAGCGTATAAAGTGGACTTTTTACACGCCCTGCATTTTTTTGTATACATTAGTGGGGATCCCTCCTTTGTCACAACGTAAAGGTGATGTCCTGGGGAGGGGTCTAAGGGGAGGGGTGAGAAATTTTTGTTAATTTAAGGTTGCTTAGATGCAAAATTGTGCTATCTTTGGGAAATTTTTTGAGCTGCTGGTATATGGCTGGGAAATGTCCATAATTTAGTGAATTCTAATTTTTGGTTAGGTGAAAGAAGAGAGTAATGTAAGTTTTCTTAGAGAAAAATATGTTGTCAACAAACCTCCAGACCCCCCCCCCCTTTTTGGTTTCGATGAAAGAGAAACCTATGCATTCATGATGGCATGTGTATGTGTGGACCCAACATTTCAGACAAGGTGATGACATTTTCTATTCAAGATGAGGTCCTCAGGTGTCGAACAATAGACGGTCTATTATTAAGGTTAGGGTTAAGGAAGGAAACACAAAGGGAAGAACAATGAGGTCCTCTCCTTGTTAGGAAAAAAAAAACGTGTAAGTGTATGTGTGTGTGTTTGTGACACTTAGCTTGTGCACGCGATATCTCAAGAAGGGAAACTTCTTTGAAGCTCAAAACTTGTTGTGTAGGTACCCCATATACAGGAGAAGAACCCTATTGTTTCTGGTGGAGGTCAAAGGTCATTTGAGGTCACCAGGGGTCAAACTCTCAAAACCTTGTGCACGCAATATCTCAAGAAGG
>WURT03165790.1:0-10597 GCA_009936505.3 Holothuria glaberrima | reverse complement strand
CTGAGGGGTTTGTAAAGCCAAAAATTTTCTTGTACGCTCCGCGCCAACCGATGGTGGCGCTCCGCTTAGATAATCCTGTAGTATCAGCTATGGTATCAGCTAAGTCTGCCCCATCAGTCATACCCTCCGCCCCCTCTGCCCCTAGATTGAAAATTCTGGCTCCGCCACTGCTTAGTATGTAAGTTAATTTAGGAATAGTTGATCAAGCCCAATGCCGATATGGTGAAAATGCAAAAGAGGCCACCATCTCTTTGTCACTTGCAGACGAGAAATCCCAGCTACTATCAACAATGGGCTTCTAAAATTTAGTGGCGTGAGGAGATAGGGATATTTCCCTCAAGTTAAATCCTTAATTATCTCCAACGTACTTTCCCCCTCCCCAGTCCACCCCTGTACAATGCAGGGTATACAGTGTACAAGAGCAATGCGAAGAGCTTTCCCACGGCCCCCTCTATGTTCTCACACCTTGAATGATCTTTCTGACACCTCTGCCTGGAATTTCTTTTAGTTTCTTAGTCTTGGCGCTGACAAAATTGTGATGACCACATGCCCACTGGCCAGTTTGGACCTACTGAAGGAGGCAGCCCACGAGACCGAAGGTCCGCGAGACCGGAAAACATCCCAAGAGACCGAAGATCTACGAGACAGTAGGTCCGTGAGACCGAAAATGAGAAAAGGTTCGTGAGACCGACAACTTAAGAAAAAAGTCCTCAGAAGTATCATCCCGCCGTAATGCCACGCTCCGCGTAAAGTAATGCTGGCAATCTAAAAGTTGTGGCGCAAAGCACTATCTAACCTACAATCTCGTTTACATGATCATACATTTGTTCAAAACTTCGCATCATACATCTGTGTGACCATGCTCATGAACAAAAGTTTGATCGTGTAGACGGGACTCCTAACAGTTGAGCAACATCCAGCATGTATGACGGTGTTCAAATTTTTAGCTGTATGTTTCATCTTTTCAACAAAAGTTCAAAATATTTGAGAACGTCCATGTTTATCCTCATCATTTGCCCATTATGTTTGGTCGTAGTAATAGAAATCATCGCTCAAACATGCATCTTACTCAATTATGGGGATACTCAGCAAAAACGAAGAACCCAATTACATTTTCGGTCATCGCGGACCTTTGGTTTCGTGAATCCGATTTCATTTTCGGTCCCGTGGACCTTTGGTCTCGTGGGTTGCATCCTTCAGAAGGTTGCACGACTTAGCGTCTGTCTGCACACTTTTTTGCTATTGCCACCATCGAGAATTCGTGGGTTTCGATATGGAGTACAAGAATGAGGTTGAGTAGGTAATTTTAAGATAACGTTTAGTAAGCTGGCTTAAAGGGAAAATGCAGTTTCCCAATTTGAGTTCGTGTACCCCGGTACACTAGTTCAGGAATGGCTCATATCAATCATGTGACAATATTTTGTCACTTATTTCTTAAATTTATGCAGAATAACTCCTTGGTTTACTTCAATATTCAATGATTTTATCAGGAAACATTGCAAAAAATTATTGTGAGAAAATAAGAGGAGATCTGTTAGATTTTGCAAACTTTTGAAAATAAACTTGGGGAGACTGCCTTCTCCCTTTAACTAAAGACGTTGTATGTGTGTATATACTGGTTGAAAACAGTCGCTAGAAATATGGCTGCACGACATCCGTCATATTTCTAATGTTTGTTCAACCCAGACAACTTCTTGAGGGATTGAAGAGCTCAGAATATTCATGAATATTTGTTATTCAGACAGAAACTAGTTTGAAACGGGGCTGTAACTGCATACGTTCACGTTACCACAATTTCGATTTCAGTGGCTACATCATTTGGGGCCGAATTTGACCTCAACGTACCTACTAATTCTGAGTCCATTCGCTTAAGGTGACCTCCAAGCTAATTTCGAGTCCGACCATTTGATATTACAGCATATCATCAGTGCCGTTGTCGAGACCGGCACATCCGAGACCGAGAACGCGGAGGGTCTCGAGACCTATTTCGAGTTCGAGACCGAGACCGAGATCTCATATACATATATTGTAGTGTTTGCTAGGGTAACCTAGTAGTGTACCTACCCGTCGTCCCATTAAAAAAGATACAGGCTGTGGAAAATAAAAGCAACTTTTCACTACATTCAAGTTCACACAAGAAAGCACATGTATTGTATGTCGAAAACTAGAATGATCAATACCGCTTGGTATTGCACATGACTGTGCACCTGGCCTGTATGTGGTTTAACTGTTCGCATGTAGGCCACTTAACGGCCTTATTGCGTGACCACTTTCTAAAATTTAAATATGATGTATTCTATGCTAATTTTACGATTGTAAAAATACCTATACGTACCAGCCCTTTCCGAAATTTTCCCCTACTACAATAATATTCCTCGGAAGTCGGGAAATGCGGAAACAATTTGTCGCTACGCTAACTGTCCATAGGCTTGGATGAAAATGAACAGTCTAGGTCTATCTATGGCTGTATTACAATCACACACTTTCCAAGATCGCAAAATTAATGCAGTGGGAATGCATTTCTGACAAAAGTGAGAAAGTATTGAATGAATAATATTTATTATTTTGTTTAAAATTTGTCGGTCCCGAACCGAGACCGGCAGGGTCTTCGAGACCACAAGGATTCGAGACCGAAACCAGAGTGTCGAGACAGAGACCACAAAACCGTCTCGAGGCAGCTGGTCTCGAGCCCTGCATATGAGTATTGTACAACTTTTATGTAGTTCACAAAATTGTCCTTCAGGAGTGAATTTAATAGTCTGGCCCAGCCTGTCATTGAGGTAACTGTGTGTGAACTTTTGTATTTAAAAGTACACCAATATTAACAGGGGCGTCCCTAAGGATCGTCGATAAGTGGGGGGTGTTGGACATGATTCCCTGACAAAACGGGCTACATTCCCGACAAAAATGCCGCAACACCTGTGTCAAGGAAGTGGCGTAGCCAGGATTTCTCTCACGGGGGAGGGGGAACGCAATATGTTCTTTGATCGCCGACCTGGAGGAGGGGTCTAAGGGGGTTTCCCCTCCCCTTTTAGAAGTTTTTGAAAAATTAGGTGTCATTACATGCCATCTGGTGCTACATATGTACGGTTACCATATTTCTCTAAGCTGAAAGCGGGACATAACTTTTGAAGACGATTCAAGAGGAGGGTGGTTTGCGTGCCGGCAGGACTATCTAAGCGGAGCGCCACCCATCGGTTGGCGCGGAGCGTACAAGAAAATTTTTGGAATTTACAAACCCCCAGACGGCCGGAAATGGCACTTCCCGAGTGTTTTAAGCTGTATGTACGAAGTCTTAAAATAGGGATCTCACGTCTAAAATTTCCTAATATATCAAAAAAAAAAAAAAAAAAGAAAAAAGAATCTATGACAAATTAAACGGAAATTGACAGCCCTACTACTTTATGAACTGGATTTCCCCGATCTCGACCAAGACATAATTTCTTTACGGTCGATACCTCGACCAAAATGATATTTTATTTGGGTTCTTATCAGGAATAAGTGCCCGTCGGAAAAGTTACTTTAGCAGATTGTGGCGGTCGACAATTCTGCGTCCTGGTCGGGCAAGATCATCGCCGACCGGCAGATTTAGATTTTGGTATCTGCCGAGAAGCCAAATGGTGCAATATTTTTAGCTGATTTCACTAGCTTTGTTTGCCTAATACGTGCAGGTCGGAAGTTCGGGCTATAACCTTATCTTCTTGTCTAAAAACAGTGATCAAACATGAGGATTTTTACTGTGCACACAAAAATATGATAAAGAATATAACAGCTACATTCGTTTTCGAGAAAATCGGAACGATTTGTCTTACCGGCCGGAACGCTCAGTTTTCCTTAAAAAAAAAAAACGGGACAATCCCGATTAATCGGGACGGATGGTAACCCTAAACATATGCTTCCCTTGAAATAAAATTTGCGTTCAATAATTTTCGCATTTTAGTACTAATAAAAATCAGCATCTGGTTGCATAATAACCATGATCGACTAAAGGCCATTCGATTTCTTTATGACGCAGCAGGTTTGAGGGTTGGGAACTCGGATTACAAAAGCTGCCACGCGGGACTTCGCAATAATCTAAGGCACGTTCTGCTCTTTACGCACCCTTAAGTTTACAGGAAACTCGAACACCTCCGACTTAATGAGTTTAGTAAAAAAAAACAGCGCATACTAGACAGTAAAACACAGTCACATGGCAGAAGGGTCGGTTAGGTGTGTGCTAAATTTTGTTCTCGATCTCACTGTCTGTTCCGATTGCAATCAGGCACTCTTCTTCGACGTCATTGGAAATACCAGTACTTGATTTTCGGAGTGAAGTCAGGGGAAAAGGGAGGGTCGTCGCGGTTTAGTAAGGCCCTGTGTTCAGCTGTCATTGAACCAAAGGCAACTCATCTTTTAATAAAGAAACCTTTGCAAATCAGACGACAGCTCTGTGTGCTCGACCTTGTGTGACTTACAAACAGTAGACAGACTTTTGAATATATCTTCCTCAGCAATGTGCGCGTACGGTTTACCTGCAATTCGACTGCGACCCGACACATCTGACTTCTGATACCGCCAACTCATCCCCAACGAGCAGTCAGGGTGAGTTGCATCACATTCCAATAAGGCATTGATTGCATCGTTTCGGATATACATTAAGTAAACGATAGTCATCAATAAAGTTGTCATCAATAAAGTTCTCGAAAATTCTGTAGCCCCACATAAAATATGTTTTCTAACAAAGTCAGGAAACTGCAAAATAAAGAGGTAATTTTTTCCCGACAGCTAGCAAAATTTCCCGACGAACGACTCTTTGAAAGTTTCTGGGGGTGTAGCACCCCCACACCCCCGGTAGTTACGCCCCTGAATATTAATGCTCATAAAGTTTACTTTTACTAGGGGTAGGTTAGTTTAAGTCTGAACCAGTCCAACTGCAACCCTTTTCTGGGCCAGTTTTCGTTCTGACAATTCCATTCCTTACCAAATTTCGAGGCAAGTAAATATGGACTCGGGTACAAAATTGAGTCTAAGTCCGGAATTAGGCGTTGCAACGACCCTGTTTGAACTTGGGTATTCCTTATGACATACTGGAATTTGGGATCCATGACTAGCTGTACTTGTATGGCTTGGGCCATATTTTTGTTAAAAAAGAATGTTAAGGTTTTACAAACTACGAACAGGCTTGCCATGAAACGTAACTTGTAAGGTACATTTTGACACGCGTGACATAGATATTTGTGAGTGACTTAGTAAGTGATATGTACTTGAATGTGACAGACATTGGACAATACTGTATGCTTGAATCAAAATGGTACTAACTTCAAAATCTAGTACTGCACAAAACATGACATGTTGAATTTAGAACAAAAAGGGCCTACTGCACGTTAAAATAAACCCTGGCTAGTAAACTTCTATGTAACAACAGGTATGAGAGGGGGTACGGTTGGTTTATCATAAGGTTACCTTAAATAACGTTGCTTACTTGACAGACCTTTTCAAGTTTTTGGACTGAATATTGTGGATAATGTTTCTGAAAAAAGTCCAATAATTCTGCTTTTGTCATTTTTATGGATTCCTTAGTGTGATCTTTCATATTGTAAAATGTTGCGAGGATCTGACCGTCAGTACAAACAATCCTGACTCTTTTCTCGTTCAGGAAACCATAAAAGAGAAAGGTATCATATGGCTTTTTAAAGGGTACACTCCGTACTTCGTGGGTTTGTATAAAGGATTCGTTGAACTCCATCCAATCAGCTCTCTCATTGAGCTAGTATATCATTCGTATTTCCCACTTTGCACAGCTTTCGTCACTCATGACATGTTTCTCAGGACCCCCAGATGCTAATGGAATGCCAAGGTGGAGGAAGTCGTTATCAATCTTGAAGTATTTTCGCCTTACTTGATACAATGAGTATTCTGGTGATTCTGTAGTAAAATCAATTGGGATAGCTTTACCAAGGGGCCACCATGTACCGGTATCCACAAGGTGACGGCTCCCAGGGTAAGAAATATCACAAACTAAAGTGCTGATGTGTGTTTGATTTTGTCCATCTTATGCTGGGTTGTTTCCAGGAATAAGAACTGTGGTATACCCAAGATATTCTAAGAGCGCTTTCATGAATGGATTTTTACAGCGACAAGTACCTCCCTGACCTGAAAATATTTGATTTTTCCAGTCCTGTGGCGTAAACTTTGATAATGGCCTCTCCGCCAAACGAGTAAAGTTATTGAAAGGTAGTCGTCTATCCATCTCTTTAATGACAAGATTCAGAAATTCCATTGATTTTCCTTCAGTGCGAATTTGTGAGGTAGGAATACCCAAATAACATTCTACACACTTCAGTGCTTCTTCTTTTGTCAGTGGGTAGGGTGATTCTCTGTCTCGTGAGGTCTACATCTGAAAAGAAAAAAATGAAGTTTACTAATTTTAACTTCATGGGTTTTCCGTACAATGAATAACTAAAGTTTAAAAAAAAGGTCACTGCATAGCACACATCGAGTCACCTAATTGTTATCTAACCCATACCAAAGACTTTAAAAATGGAACCTACTGACATTGTGCTTGGTGCTCAGCATAAGCAATGGAACAGGGAAAACAAGCCAGTGAGCCACAACTGGAAAAAAGGCCGTGGCCGGCCCGACTTTAACCAATTGGTTACAAACTGAGCCGTAAAACCTCATCTAACTAACTAAACCAAAGTCGCTTAGATTGCATAAATATTGCTGACTCATTTCATATATCATCAAAAGGAATCTCTCGTTTCATTCATATTTTTTTCAATACATTGCATAAAAAATTACACAGAATGTAGCATATAATAATATCTAAGGACGCGAGAAGTCATCCCCTATAGTTTCCGCAAACTGGTTCTCACATGGTGGCACTGACTACAAACATTACCTTTCTTCGGTGCCGCCTGTGTGGTGTCGGTGCCCCCCCCCTGTATTAGAATTCCTAGCTACGGATCTGGTGTCAGTTTAAGGCATCATACTAACGCCCCTATTTGTAATTTAACACCGCGCTTCCAGGAGGCCCTGTATGCCGGTATTGCAGGGGCGCTATGCCACGCGTAAAATTTCACGAAATATTAATAATAATTCCTCAGCATGTATCAGATCAAAGCTTTGCCAAAGATAGCACTATTTTTCATCTAAGACATCTCACATCAAAAAATTTTTAAAAGGGAGGTGTTTTTACCCCCTCCAATTAGACACCACACATCTCTTACACCCAATAAAAATAAGAACAATTTACTCAAGTATGAGAATATTCTTTCGTAAGAGGAGAGCCGTTTAAAATTTATTCCATAGATACCACCATTTTGCATCTAGGTCATCTTTGACGAACAAAATTATTTTTTTAAAAGAAAGAATTTTTCACCAGATAACAGGTTAAACCTTCCTCCGGGACGGCACTACCACCTTGGCTGACAAAGAGGGGGTCCACCCCTAGCAAAATGACGTAGATACGCACTGACACACTTGCACTGACTCTCTATGTGAAGGTAAAATAATGACAACTTCTAAGGTGCCCCCAATTATCAAATTCGGGCTGCGCCACTGGGGCTATGACTTAAGTTGCTAATTCTGTTTCCGAATGGGACATAATTACTGCCATTTTGAATGTCTGTAATTTAGTACGTTATAAGAGTCATCAAATTGCACAATTTCATGTGACATTTTTAAAAAAGTCCCCACTTCGGGAGGGGAACCCCTTCGCCGAGCCCCACTCCCTCATCGCGGCTTCATGGCCCACTTGCGACTTCTGCACAAGATGAAGATCCCGCTCCCCCCCCCCCGCCACTTTCAAACCCTGCATCTGCTGTAGTCTCACATAATTTCATGCATATTTTTACAGAATGAAATTACCACTTTAGCAGAGATAGTTGCTTGACATTTGGATCGTCCTACCAAGAGGTTGCAACCTCCTTGTTCTGCTTTCTTGGAAGAAGAAGATACATGACGTAGCGGCCACATCCATAACCGTGACGACAAAGCTGTGACAAGCTTCCAATGGCCTTCATGTCGTATAAAACGTCTTCTCGGCTTTGAAAATGGTGTGAAGGTTTGTCTGTTCAAACATAACAAAACTTTTAACGTTCTGTAAACTACTCCCCCGGGCTCATCTCTTAGTCATTTGGTTTATGCAAAATCAAAACAAGAACATTTTTCATGTTGAATACAGCCGAACGTGACCACGAAGGCCCGTGTTTAGCGCCATTTACTACACGAAATACTGGTGGCACGTTATGTGTATACCACTGCTACCAACAAAAATGCAACTGAAACCAAGGAGATGCGTGTTGACAACTTCCTGCTAAAACTCTAATTATGAAAGCCATAAAAGGAACAATATTCAGCTTCTGTGTGTCTTGTAGTGGGATGTTTAATTATACGTAGGCATTCAGACGACCTCAGAAGGACTAGAAGACTAGGTACATTAATTAAGCCCTTTTTAGCAACGTTCATGAGTTTTACCTCCTTCAAATGTTACTTACCTCCTGAAAAATGTTCCTAGACAAGTCATGGAATCTCACACTGCAACATTCAAATTGGATGTATAGACGTCACCGAAATATTGTCTATCCCTAGTCAAATAAACACTGTTGAAAGATTGTGTGCCCCTGTTGACTGTCGCGTTTCATCCCCCCCGGGCAAGATTCAAACCACACGCTTTCTGTGGGACCCAAAGCTTTGTTTTCCACCCAGCTACAAGACCTTTGAAATTCTAATATTTTTCATACGAGCCGCCATAGTTGTAACCAAGTCACTCTTTTCTCTGCAAGTCAAGTCAAGTGCAGCTATTTTATTAACTGGAGTCAAGTCATCGACTCGAGTCTCTGTTTTATTTCAAGAGGGGAATATTGCCCAGAATTTTCAAGTCAGGTAGTGTTGGAAGGTTCTGACTCGAGTTGTGACCTAATTACAGCTCTGCTAGCCGTACTGAGTTTAAATTTATATCAAAGAAACGTGTAAGCAGACGGACTCCTGTGCTACCTCCCCATTATGTAATTTTTATTGCAAAAAAACTAGTCTTTGACTCAACAAGGAAGTTGGTAGAAAACATCGGTGTGTACACTTTGAGCAATTTGCTACCAGCTTTAAGGTTATGTTGAAGCTGGAGATCTCTGCAGTAGGTGGGGTGAGGGTTCTCTAGGAATGAATTGTGGAAATTTGATGTTTTTACTTCTTTTTGGGGGGGGGGGGGGCAAAAATTTCCCTCAGTCTAAATTAATTCATGCTGTCGTGCCCATGCATGATAGCATAGGGATACAGTACTGTAGGGATGTTAAACAAAAGTAGGTTTTGCCCCATTTGTGCACTTTTATACGTACTTTTATGGTTTATGGATTCACGGTCGATTTTACATCAAATCCGCCTTCGTGACAGAGCTTGTTTACTACTCTCTAAATGTAAAAGAGTGACTACAGTGACCTATCTTTCATAGAGTGAAATTCTATTAAGATTCCACTCTGCTTGAAGTGGTAATCAACTCTCTTTGAGTAAGAATGTCACTCGACGAAGAATGCAGTGTCACTTAAGGGAGAGGGATCACTGTAGTCGTTTTTTTGGTAGAATTTCACTCCTTTACATTTAGAGAGCAGGACATAAATTCGCAGCCCTGTGCAGCCTGCATGTAATCTTTCCATGGAAAATGATTTCATGGGCAAAATTTCGAAGTGCTTCGTTTGCAGTTGTAGGTGTCCACAATCCGTGCTACGCGCTAAATATGTGGGGGACGGGAGAGGCATGTCACCTACTTTATAAGTGAAGGAAATAGCCCCCCCCCCAGTTCTCCCCAATTATTCAGGGCCCTTACCTCACATGTTGGATTCCATAGCTCGCAACAGACTTGATTCAATGAAGTGAAACTTACTTGAAAAAGCTGGAATAAGTCATTTATTGAAGCGAAATCGAGGAAAAATGGCTGGAACTATACCAAAGATCATGTGGCCTCCATTGTCTCCAGGGCCCTTAAAAGAGCCCCGGTTCCCTGGCTTCTAGGGCTTCGCCATTTGCTCTTGAAGTATAGTTCTGATCAACGCCATGTCCCCTTCCCATTTTAAGAAATTATTGACGATCGTGCGTGTGACTGATGAAATTGTAAAGAAGTTTATTTCGCTTTCTTTATCATTACCACATCACAAGAAAAGCCGACTTTAGATAGTATCTATTTTAGGTTTTTATCGGTAATGACACTTCAACGAACACGTGACACAATTGATTAATGTTCTGCGAAAAGTTAAGAGCCCAAGTTTTTTGAGCTTTCGTTTCAAATTTATTGATATATATATATATATATATGTAATAAATATAATTATAAAATTATAGTATACATATCTATATATATATAATATAAATATAAATATATTAAATTTATTGATATATATATAAGTAATAAATATAATTAGATAATTATAGTATACATATATATATATATATATTTATAAATGTATAATATATATAGTTGGTATATAGACGAAGCAACTATATACGAATGAGACGAGCGAACTCTATATTAAATAGTCGCATAGAGACCTTATATATATATATAAATAGATGAAAATCCGAAGAGATAAACAAAAGATGGACAATAGAGAGTACCGTTTTTGTTAAT
>WURT03165768.1:0-10598 GCA_009936505.3 Holothuria glaberrima | reverse complement strand
AAAATTTGTTAGGCTTCTTCTCCGACAGTCCAATGCCTAGGATTTTTCGTTGCCACGGTGATATGGAGTGATTTGTGCTAGGCTTCAGATCTATGGGTGCGCAATATTAGGGACATTAAGGATACAATGTGCTTTTGCGGCTTGCCCTGATGTTTTTCGGTGAACTATTCTTGCTATTTATACGGCGATATCCAAAGTAGTCACTGACTCCATTGTAGAAAAGAGTATTTGCTGATTTCCTGTCAAGTTCTTTTCGTCTCCTATTTGTATAAAGTGATCATTAAGACCCTTGTAAATATATAACGTCACAATGTAAGTTTAGAAAGAAACATGGTATCTATGATGGAAAATTTATGGAGTTAAAATATGATTCACCGCTGAGAAACGAGCACAAAATAAAATGCGGGTTCTTACATGTTATTGGCCGTCTCCATTTTAACTAATATTTTACGAAGGCTTGCTGTCAAGTAAATAAATTCTCGTCTGTTTTGTGTGTTAGAAAACATTAAGGTTCTTGTCAGTATAATGTTGCATAAATGTAAATGTAACATTGTTACATTGTATACACGATCCATTGAAAATGGGTTAAACCTTAAGATCAGAGTAAAAGGAGGAAAAAAAATATTACAACTGTACTAGGTAACGAGTTGCTAAGTAAATACTGTTTATTAAATAGCATTCCAAGTAATGTGGTACCACATCAGGTGAACACGTTAGCTATCTGAGGAATCAAATATAGAAATATACAAGCTACAACGGAAAAAATGCAATTTCTTCTTTGTCCAATTTAACTTGCCCAAGAACTCAGACAACGAGACAGTATTGTCTGAACTAATTTGTCAGTGGTCAGGCAGATTTTCTCCTGTAATTTCCAAACGGCCTTGGACGAGATTTAGCGCCTAGGAAGTTTTAACCTTTTACCATGGAGCTTGGTGTCCAGGGAACAGTCTCAGGTCCATGGAAGGTGGCTAGGTCCAAAGCCCCCAAAAGCGTTGAGAATTTAAAAAAAATGTTTAGTATTCGATTCAAGCATTAGACTATATCCACAAATGGTATTGAATTCTTACTTAACTCTACTTATATAATGCTGGCAAACTACCCAGTTCATTACTTTTATATAAATAGTGTTGGTAAAATTTGTACTCAACTCTTTTCGCAATGTAAAGGGGTAAAGTTCAAAGAAGACTACACACAAACGGACCATATGAAGAAACCATAAAAAAACAATTTGTTGAAAGAAATCCAGGCTACTACAATGAATAGAATAGCCCCAGGCCCCAGGCCCGAAACACTTGAAAACCCCTGCAATGAATAGAATAGCCACAGGCCCGAAACACTTGAAAACCCCTGATAAAGAGGTATTTCATGTCACGCCACGCGACTGGAATTGTCCGACAGTAAAGGGCTCAACACACGCACAGTAAGCGTATTTACAGCACACGCATGGCATGTCATAACTATAGATAATATACTGTGACAAAATGGACGCCTTGCCCTTTAGAACCAAAGAGACGGGCGATCACGTGACGTCGGTGAGATACCTCTATTGATGACAGCACAGAGGACATGTTATCACGACATGCTTGCCATACAAGTATAGTCATTCATTAATTGAATAGCTATTCTCAGCTATGAGATTGAATTTTTCACACCACCAATTAAGGTAGTCTTGAGTGGGGAAGGTTCCCCCTCTCTCCTTATGAAAAATTTAAGCACATTTCAGGGTACTTAAATGCAGTTTGATCCTGCTTTTTGTGTAATTTTCGTAGTGAAATGACTGAGTTTGACGTTTTGTTGGAAAAGTTGACACATTTCCTAGAGTGAGAAATAACGGGGTATTCCTTGACAAATAAGGGGGCCGAAGCATATTTTTTTAACCTTATTGGTTTTGTCCCCAAGCAGCCAGCTTCTTACACCTTTGTTGTTAAGTAGGACTTTTATTCTCCATACGTTACGGTTTGTAGATGGCTTTGCAACAAATGGTAAGTAATGGTACTGACCAGCACAGTAAGCTGGAGAAACACAAAAGATGCATGAAACAAAAAAAAAAAAAAAAAAAAAGAACTGCAGATAATAAATCAATGAAATATAAATTATGACTCTCATATCTGCGCCATAACTCAGGGTAAGGAGTTACCCAATGTGTTACAAGGAAGGTAAGGAAGCAACTCCTAAGAAGTAACTTGTAAAATAGTAAGATAACAAATGAAATTTCGTAAATGTTATAACGGTCACGTGTAACGAGATTCACCTGCTATATAAAGATGGGCCAGTAACTAGTAACTAGTAAACTTTCACTCCTTTTCATTTTTATTCCTTCATTTTCCATTTCCAACTAGCCATAGGGGCCACAAACTACGGTTTCTTCAAACGATTACACAAACATTAATTGAAGGAACTGGTAAATCATTTTCATTAAAAACGTTATGTCAGGTCCTATAGTTATTTTCCCAACCATCATCAAATCATTTTCGTCATGATTTGTGAATGCGAGACGACGTTTGATGTATCTGTTCTATAGCCTGCACTTTCACTTAATTGAACTTCTTATTGACTATATTTAAACAGACAGATTTGTGACACACTATGATCAATCTTTCACTTGAAGCTTTTAAGCTCATAATGTCATTGGTTAAATCTATGGGCCTACTAACTTTAAAACAAAAGAGAATGGATGTGGCATTATTATTGTCTTAAAGGGATTATGGGACTAGGCTTTGTCGTTTTTGTGACAATTTTTCCTGGAACTAGGTTTTTACACAGGCTTTCAAGCGACACTGTTGGAAGACTTGGTCACTGTTTCATGAGGCTGTTAAGGTTTATCCTATGGAACCAAACACTAATTTGCATATTTATATGTTCCATCATTTCTGTTTGGGTCTTCGTACAAGTCAAGATTTCCTGATTTTTTTCAAACATTTGGTACTTCACTGGAGATGTACGATATGAATTAAGGTCACACCACGTAAGCACATAATTGAAAACACAAACATGCAATGAAATTCTAGAAGATATAACAGTTTGATAATCTTACAAATAGTAACGTATGAGTGTGCAATTTAGTTTTAGTAACAATATCTGTCGTAATGTACAGAGGAAAAATTATAATTGAATGTTTACAAACAGATTAAAAAAACCCAATATCACACTCAGGAATCCTTGGGTGTTTTTAATGGACCTTAGCATCGACTCTACGCCAAATAAGCATCCCGTCTCCTCTATTGCATGTATACAAAATCTTAATGGAACGTGATACATTCATTTTGAAAATTTGTCAAAGTAGGTCCTCAGGTTCTGCAGAGCTAAACTAAGGCAGTAAATAACAGGTTAGGGGTAATTTAGTGGTCAGCCTACAGCTCTATTTCCCCCGAGGCTGTAAGTTCAAGTCATATATCCTTATTTAAGATGTACTGCAACTTCCCTCCAAACCTGAACATCTTGGTGCACTGTCCAACTGAACTGAAAGTCGAAGAGGCACTGTGAAATTTGGCGTTAATTAAGCCTCACATAAAACAAGTTTGAAGAATTGGTTAGAGTAATTAATCGTACAACTAGGGTAATATATATAATTGCAGGGGCGTCGATTTGATTTTGGAAGGTGGGGGGCAACTGACCTAAAACTTCTCTCCTGTTTTGGTGAAGAGTTAATAAGGGGAGGGTCAGATGCAAAACGGCGCCAAATGTTTCAATGTATGGGGTTACTAAGAAAATTGAGGGTATACTTCATTATCCAAAGGAAAAACTGTATGCATACTCAGCCAGGGGGTTGCTTTGATTTGCCGACATGGGGTCAATTAAGCGCCCTGACTGGGGCCAGCTACTCAAAGCCATAATAGATGCAATGGGTTGCCGAAATGATGTTCACCACAAAATAGCGCGCCGAAAAATTGGGGTTACATTGAAAAAGATTTAATAATTTTGTTTTCATAAAGAAAAGTTGAAAAAGTTTGGGTGTTTAATAGAGCTCTGCCCTACTTAAGAGCAAACCAAGAAATTTGATGGGGAGACTGCACTGTCTCCCTCGGGGAGTACATTACTCATCTTACCCATTGAGGCTCCCAGACCAAATTGATTTTTTTCTTACAACATATGTTTATATGATGGTGAGGTTGAAGGAAGAATCTTCCAAAAGATAGGGAAAAGAGGTCAGAACTTCGCAACGCTGCATTTTCGTGTTTCTCTAGAATCACAACTACAGTATTTGTGGAACCTTTAACGTTGAATAAATCCAATATGTTTGAAATGACGGACGTTACAGCTAGATAAGAACTGAAGATGAAAGCGCTCGTAGAACGCGAAAATTTTGTGAAGTTATAGAAAGAATTGTGACAAAACTTACTGACTACGGACCTGATAGAGAGCCACGTGGAATACCTTCTGAACATATCCATGTCTTCACCACTACTCGTGGTACATGTAGTGTTTTAGTTACCTCACATTTTAGTTTCAGGTGACAAAAAGTGAGGGACAAATGTGTTAGTGTCCCATCCTCTGAAAAAAGTGGAGGGGACATTTCCCCCGGCCCCCAATCGACGCCCCTGTATAATTGAATTAGAATCTTTGGTACATGAAGTTGAAGTTGAAGAACACATGTGGTTTGCTTCGCCAACTTTTGCTGGTACCGACAGAAAATTACTTCGGCGGAACTACGTTCACAGACATTGATTACCATTTCGATTTTCCCGCTTACAAGTTTTACGTAGAGGAATATTATATCAGACTTATGTTTGTTACAAATATTTTTAGGTACAACTCGGAAAGTGAAACTTATCGAATGTTTACACACCGTGTTTGTAGAGGAATTGTTAGAACTATTTCTGCAATAAATGCTCCTTCATTAACTTCCAATGAATTCTATACCGTACAGTAAATTTAAATACTCCTGTACCTGTTAAGTGTGTGTTTTGTCTGCAGATCATCACATTATGTTTTAACGGATATATTTTACAAACAGTTCTTAAAAAATACAATACACACTATAAACATCACGCGACTAGATAGGTAGCAGACTATCACTAGTACACGGCTAATATTGTATTTGAATTTTAAGAAATTTCAGGCTTTCCATTTTCATTTTTATTGTTATGCTTGTTTTCTGTCTCGTCATTGTCGTTCTTAGTTTCGCTATCCTTGGTGTCTGTGTTCTCTTCAGTAACTGGATGGTTTACGTCCGTATTTTCTTCTCTGCCTACTTTCACTTCTTTGAGCTGGTAAGGAGGATCATCTGTTGGCATTTCATTCTCATCTTTTTCACCCTCCTTTTTTTCCTTGACTACGACACCGACCACGATGGCGATGCGATACAGCTGGAGGCAGAACAAGATTCCGTTCTTAACGGTGAAAAATATCTGACCGAAATCGTGGAGCTTAAATAAAATGTAAAGACGCAATACGAGATACGGACCGTCTTGCATAATGACGCTGACCATTAAAGCCCATATTTCACCTCCACAACAACATAGTAGGAAGCTCATAATACCGTGGACTACACCACATGAATCTTGTTGGGCGCTGGCGGTTCCAACCACACGTGTTTTTCGCTGTTTTGTTGCAGTAAGACCTAACGTATACTGGAGAAGACTCCACAACCAAATGACCATTACCAATGTAACCAAAACATTGTTGCAAGCAACTTCTGGAATCTTAAGGGTTTCTGTGATAAACTCAAGCATATCAGCGGCCATACCGACGTATGCAAGGAGAAGTTGGGACAACTGCTCTCGTGTCATTGCACCCTTTGGTCCAAACCAGCGACCAGCGATGAAGACAAGCATCATACTCTGCTGGAGGAGTATTGCCAGTTGCCGGATCATATCATGGGTTTGCTAAGGTAAAGGAAAGACACAAAATGGCATAAACGTTTTCTTCTATACTGGCAAACATGGAGATTAGAAGTTTTTGATGTTTTATCTACAAAGACTAAGGTGTGGACGGCAATGAAAAATTTACTGAAGCGTATTCAGCGATAACTTTAAACGCAAATAAGATATAAATTTAAATGGAAAAAATGATTTGGCATTGATTGTTATAAGAAGTATGCTTCTCTGGCTATAGAAGGAATACAGTTACAATCTTGCTTTGACTAAAAAAAAAGAATTTAACCAAAAGAAAGCCTGAAAGTAACGTAAAAGCATGATGTTTATAAAATCGGTCTTAAATATCTGATGACAATCACTTAGGGTTATTGCCCGACGAAGACGAAAACTGGATGGTACAAGAAGACCTCAGTGCAGTTTTTTTGCTGTATGGAATTATGCTGTTCTGGATAGAATTAATCTGTGGTTATATATATTTCAAGTTTCAAGGAAATCCAAGCATATTACAATAACGACGGATCCTCAAAGAACCCTGATCCGCGAACAATATTTAAAATTTTGCAAACCTCGTACCGTCAGTCCTGATTGCATCCGAATGAACATCCAACTTTCTGACACTTAAAATACACTGTATTTACCAAGCATCATGGAAACCCGAGCCTGTTTTGAAATAAATTTGATCCTACACTTCCCCAAAAAAGTACAACTGACCTAGAAAATTGTTGGCACTGAATATTTTGTCCATTCCCACAAGTTAAATGTTTATATTCAAACTTTTAGAATGTGACATAAGATAAACCCTGATGATTTAAAGATAAAATCCAGAAATTTTCAGCAGTATTCGTTTACTTCATCAACAAAGTTTGCATATAAATCCACCACTTCTGTAGAATTTTACCCTTGACAATCTGCAACTGACGATTAATTTTCTAGACAAGGTGGTTAACTAAACGAACTTTAGATACAACCCAACTCACGGTTAAGAGTAACTCCAAATCAAACACTTTGACTTTTTTCTGAAACCCTTATTATTAATCATTGCTTCAGCACCACAAATAATTGGATAGACCTTCCTACCGATATTCACATGTACAGAAACCATAACAATTGTTCATTAGCCCGTTATTAAGTAGTTGCACACGGACATTGCGTTGCATACATACACAGATACACAGTAGGCTACACATGTACCCTTGATTACAGTAAGAATACCAAATTTTGTCTCATATAAACCCTTTATGTAGGTGGTACAACTCATCTAATGACCCCCATATAGTTCCGATCACTACGGGTTCCTACAGTAGCTAATTTGTGAATACGAGCTTTATTTATTACGTCCCATTAAATGATGAACTATTTCTGATCGGTAAGTAATAGAAATGTGGAGTATAGGTGATGGCGTCCATAGAGCAACTTTCCGTGCGTTAATTAATAACAAAACATTTGATATCAAACAAAGATTCACTCACTTTACAAAACCAGTTTTGCAAAGAACGAGGCTGCATATGTATTTTTTGTTGACAGAGTTTAATTAATTACACTTCTCTTTTATCATGTGAACTATCTGAAATTTACGTTGATCAGTTGAACTGTAATATAATCAGATAATGGAACATAGTTGGAATGGAAATGTATCATATAATCCGTTTTAGTGTCTCATAATGGTAATTGACACTCACTGTTCTTGTTTAATACTTCAAACAAACAATTGTTACTGCTTAATGCTTCAAACAAACAATAAGACGTGGATTTTGGCCTTGAAATATTTGATTTTACGTTAACAAAAGTAACAAAACAAATTACAGTGTTTGGGGGTTTAAATGGATATGGATATATATAAATATATATATATATGTATATATATATATATATATATATATATAGTTGCCCAGTGACCCTGCAAAGTGTAACTCATTGGCGAATTTCACCCAGTTATGGCCTTTTCTGCACACTTCCCCCAGTCTGCACCTACGCAAAGGTATTAGACTTACAGGAACAACTCTGACTCAAATTTTGCCCCCCCCCCCTCGTTTTTGCTTTTCCCCCACTTTTGAAATTCTATGTTTACATCAAATTTAAAATCGTCGATTATTCAGAATGCAGGAAATCAAAGTAAAATGCAAGGATGAAAGCTTCATGCAAGAATGGGTAGGGTCACGTTTGTCTTCTTTATTCATCTAGCACAAAATATATTAAATAGTTTTTTGTGATGGAAATATTTGCTTCAGTTTTGAAAGCTAATATCACTTTTTGCTCAAACGTAATAAATTAGAAACATGTAGCTAACTACCATGGCAAACACACACGCCAAGATGTTCACAGACTGTACCCATAACCTTAGGAATGTATGTGTCTTTTTCTAAATCACTTTGTAGTTCTGATACCTTGTTGCAACAATAACGGCGGCTCAAGGGATAATTATGAATTGTGGAAAACTTACTTTAGTACCTTCACCGTTGGTTGAGTCTGACGTCACGTCAAGTACATCGATGCTTACTTCCATTGTGGCGAGGTTGACAGGACACGCCGACAAGGATGCTGTTTCAGACACGTTGGTTAGTATGTCCAAACGTATCTGTTTGGCCTTATATTCCATTATGAAGATCTGAGGCGTGAGCCATGAGATGTAGATCAACACACTGGGCAGAAACCTTAGTGTAAAACCAAAAGACAAAAGTAGTAAATAATTGCCTCCACTAGAAATGATGACTTTCATCTGACTTTACAATGCTAACTTTGCCAACGAAGTCGTTTCTCAGTCAATTGCCGCGGAACTAAGAATGGTGGAAAAGAAGGAGGGGATGTAAGGCTTTCTTTAAAACTTTAAATACCTCTCAAAATCCAACTCCCACTTTTTCTTCATATGAAATTCTTCCGGTCAGTTAAGCAGATGGCGTCTGTACAATTATACATGTAGGTAAGTGAGTTAATTGGTTGCCCCTCACATTTTTGTAGTTATCCGCGATTTTAAGGAGAAGAATGATGCACCCCTCTCGATGGTGGGGGCCGAAACCCTCTTTCGCCCCACTTTGGATGGCATGCTAGAATATATATATATATATATATATAGCCCTACCGCCTCTAATATACCAGTATACCGGCGTCCAGATGTTATCAATATTCCTTTCTAGAGGGCATAGACGTACTGCAGTTGTTGGGTGTACAATGGATGGCAACAAACAAAGATTTCTATTTTATTTAATATGCAGTTCCTTTTTCTTCACATGAGTTATGGCATAACAAATGTTCCTTTTATTTTTTTTTCATTTTATTTATTTTTTTAAATTGCTCTTTCAGGTAGAAAAATTCGAAAAATTTTACATAAAAAATGTATGTTTTGGTCTAGGGGGTAGGGCGAGGTGCACGGTCCAAAAATTGATCCCCCCCCCCCACTTTCATATTGCTTCCTACGCTTATGCCCTTTTTAATTTACCGGGCATGTGCTTTACTGTTCACCCTTCTTTAAACGTACATGTGGGACTTCAACTAAAGCAAGGTGAGGTGTGAATTAGCACTACCATTTAATGGACACGACTTTCCAGTATTTAGCAGTACTACCCGTTAAAATTAGAACACAACCTACGTTACACTTAAGATGAGATATTCATCAACAGAGCGGTAGATATACACATTCAACCTACTCTCATATACTGGTTAAAGTGATGTTAGCACGACCAGTTCACACTGTGCCCTATTTTCTGATCCAAGTCACAGAGTTAAACGTTTTTGAGTCAGACTGACTTAAAGTTTAAGGTTAAATGTCTCAGTGATTGTTATTCCTGCTTTCAGGACATTTAACGAAAATCAGATGAGTTTCAAAAGTGAGATTCACCGCTATCTAGGTGTTCACCTCTCATTATTGCCTGATCAGGGCCCTGTTTATTAAAGAGTTACGTTAGTTAAGTTTGATCTATCATGCAATAGTCCAATTGAAATCAAACCTAAGACCAACAAGACTAGGTAATTTTGTTGCTTTTCATGCCTGGGTATTCTAATGAAAAATTGATATAAGCATATCATGTGTAACATCTCTTCAATGAGTTACTTAATCGAGAACAGTTTGAAGGTATGATGCCAACTGTGTATCTGTAGATTGAGACAGACTCGGTTGTCTGAAGTAGTTGTTGGTGTTTCTTGAGGATTGGCTCTTCAAACAATAAAAGAGAGTTAGGCAAACTGACAGAAAGAAGATTTGAGTCGTATCTCTTCCATCAGCAACCGTCGATATATTGAAATCATACTCATAACAAATATTTCAGTGTTATCGTTAACAAAAATGGATATGAATGGCAACTTCTAACTTAGAGGTACGAACGAGATTATTCTCGTGCCACTGTTTGTTTGACACGTAGCAAAATGTGCTAGAGCTACACACTAGCGTCATCTTGATTGCAAGGAGACCATTGTTACCAGATCCAAGACCTAACCTAACTAAATTTTGCAAAATATTTGTTTAAGTAAGAATTTAGTTCAGGACATTAAAAAATAGCCAATGTACAACGCATCTGTAAATAATTTATCGTCTCTGGAAATAACCAAATGCTACTATATTTTGCAAAATAGCCTGTTTTTACTGCTTACATTGAATGGAATCACTATGTATATTTATATACATATATACAGTTGACGTTAGGAAGGGCAACACACACACATATATGTATATATATATATATATGTATATTTCTCTAATTCCCACCTTAGGGCGAAAGTTGTTGAAAAGTCGACCATAGGGCGAAAAAACGGATTCCCCTTAACGTTTTCACACACTTTTTATATAGGAAT
>WURT03165724.1:0-10600 GCA_009936505.3 Holothuria glaberrima | reverse complement strand
ATCAGAAATATTCAATTCAACATTTTCAGAAAAAAAATGATAAATTAATTATTTATCAGAGCTAATCCATTCAACAGCTTGCAGAAAAATGACGAATTAAAAACTTGTTAAGAATGTTTTTCCCCATTTTGAAGAAATATAATAAAGTGCGCTTTCATGAAAACTAATCAATCAAAGTTTCCCTAGTACTGTGTGAAAGCAATCAGACCTCTAAAGTCATAGAGGGGGAGGGTTACACTTGCAGAGCGCCCTTAAAATTCGAATTTGGGGTTGGGGCAATATTGATAGTTTTATGAATGCGCGTAGCCATGCCATTCGGTCCGGTGGACAAAATTCGAATAATCGTTCCGATTTCATGGTTTTCAGTCTAACCTAATGTAACCCAACGAGCCTACACGAAGTATTTAACTATTTCAAATGGAATTGGATGCACACTAGACAGACCATATAATCACAATTTGATCATACTTTTACTATCTCATAATTTTACTTGGACTATCGGTCGGTCGATATGATGGGGTGCGGGATGGGGAGCGTCCGTACTGTGTACGCCCATGATATGGGCATGTGTGTGCTCAGGAAGTATCCTTATTGGGTGCCGGTCAGCCGGCGGGAGCTCCACTCTCGAACGTCTTTCCTAGCTCACGCGCGGCTCGAAACTGGCGTAGCTGCCCGAAAATTCGTCCACTGCGATGAGAAGTCACGCGCGGCTGCAAGTGCCTGCCTAAGAGCGCAGCCTGCCCTCAGCACGAAGGTCACCGCACCTACTTCGCGTACAGTCTGGGAAATTCCCTTGCATTCCCTATCGGGTCCTTTCCTGGTACCCCGTATGGCATTGAATGTGCGTATGTGTGCGTCCGTGCTGTTCACGCTCATGATATGGGCATGTGTGTATCCGTGCTGTGTACGCCCATGATATGGGCATGTGTGAATGTAGGTGTGTGTGGGGGGGGGGGTGAGTTATGGCATGGGTTGCACGGGGCTTTGCAAGAATTCATCCATTCAAGTTCTCCCAAAAGAAGCAATAATAATTCAAGTAAGCAAAAAAAAAAAAAAAAAAAAAAAAACTTCTTAAGACAGCTAGCCTACCGAAACTTTGTTTTTGTTCAATTTTTAAAATTCTTTCTTATTTTCTCTGGCCTCCCTTCCCTCAGTTTCCTTTTTTCTTCATTTTTCAATTAGTTTGTTCACTTTTTTCTGCTTAGAGGAGATGGATTCCGCCCCCTGGATCCGCACCTGGGAGGATAGATATGACGGTAGGCGAGGGGTGCATGGGTCTTAAAAAATGCTGCTCGAACTGTCCTATTAAAAAGAGTAACCTACAATTACGTACGATTAATGAGCGCGAATCGCGCCGAAAAGGCCTTTTAGTGTAATGAATTTCTTCAAAAATTATCCATACTTCTCAAATTCACTCTTAATTTCTCATTGTCAATTTTTTCTAGATCCACTCAATGGGGTACTGACACCAAGCCACATTTTCGTGGAAACGTAACTGGCTCCTTTCCACACATCCTTGGCTATTAAAGAAAATCTTCACCGGGACAGTGATTTAAACAAACTTTCGGAATTGATACAAGTCTATCTACTGTCAAACTGTTTATCAATCACACATGAGGGTGAGCACATTGACTTTCTGCAACCAGAGACGCGGCCAGAATTTGACGTCATAATGCCACCTCAGTAAACACTCCAAGTCTGCGTAATTTGTGCGTTTTGAATGTGTATGTTTCCCTGCGATTGTATACAGCAGTGCTGAGTCCTTTGTCACTTCATAAAGGTGCCGTCCTGGACGGGGGTAAGGTGAGGACTACCCTTTGAGAAATTTTTGTTAATTTAAATTTTAAGGTTTCTTACACTCTAAAAAAAGTTCTGGCCAAATTTGAAGCCAATCTGAACAGAGTGGCACCGAACAGGAATCTACCAAGTTCCTGTTCGGTGCCCCTCTGATCAGACTTTTTTAGAGTGTAGATGGAAAAATGGTGCTATCTTTGGGATATTTTTGGAACTGATCATATATGGCTGAAAAATGTCCATAATTTAGTGAAATTTACTTTTTGGTTAGGTGAAAGAGAAGAGTATGTTGTGTAAGAAAAGGGTTATGTCTTCAACAAACCTCCTTAAGCCACCCCTTTTGCTGTGTAACCGCCTTCTATTCCGACGGGGAAATGGGGCACTGACATGATACTCATTACCTGACATCCAAATGATACTTATAGAGCATGACGCTGAGCACTTTACAACTATCGTATTTTTACTAATGTTGAAGGAAAATCCAGACGATCAGCTACCAGCAACGGAGAATGGGAGGGAGGGAGGGAGGGAGAGTATACGTACAGGGAGGTGATATTAGACTTCCCTGATAGGAATATCAAAAGGGGTGAAGGACTAACGAGCACGTCTCAAAATGCCTTTTTTCTTCGTCTATACTGATAATGACTGCAAGCGAAGTGTCCGGTAAAAATATTTGAAAAATGTATGACGGTAAATACGTACTAAGGTACTTTCAACCATCCACATCATTCAACAAATAGATCGAAATATCTCATATTGATGCTAGGCTTCCCATCGATTTCTAAAAAAAAAAAAAAAAGAATATGGAAATTTTAAAATGCTCTCAAACGGCCTTTAAGCTATAAATTTCTGTAGAGGGTTATGGTGAGGTGTGTTTTTGACCAAGTGGTGGATCTACTGTAATTATTTTCTACCACAAATGGTTCTCAAACTATCAGAATTTTTGCAAATCCTTCCCTAACTATCAACATTTTCGCGCACTTCGCGCGCTTCAAACCTTACCACAATATGTTGTTCTCATTACCAAGATCTTCCGATAGCAACTCCTAGAGAAGCACAACAGCAAAAGTTGTAAGCTGTTTACGAATTCCCAGGTAAAAGTTTAGCTTTTTGATTGGCAATGAGGTTTGTTTGGGAATACAAAGTGTCCCTATGCAGAGCCTGATTTCAGGTTTTGTCAATCATGAAAATCTTATTTACGGAAAACTTTCTGTGCATTACACTCACGTACCAGAAGGCAGTCAAATAACCAATAGGAGGGGCTTCACGAGGTTTGCTGACAACCTACCTAAAGATAGCGCCATCATTTGGCACGTAAGCAACCCTAAATTAACAAATAATTCTCAAAGGGAACGGGTTACCCCTCCCTAAGGCCCCTCCCCCACGGCAGCACCTTTATGTAGTGACAAAGGAAGAGTCACCTGCTGCTGTATACAATCGCAGGGTGCATAAACCAAAAAGCCAAAAGGCTTAGTGATTCCTTGTCATGTGATATATTGAGCAAACATGAATTACCCACATGACAGGCATGACATCCCTCACAGTTATCCTACTTTAGACACATTTGACCTCCAAAAGATGACAGGGATCATCTATTCAATATTAGCAATCCACATGCAAAGTATGAGATCCCTCGCAGTTGTCCTTCTTGCGATATTGTGTTTACAAGGTTTTGACCTTTTGACCTCTTTTAACCCAAAATGGCCTTTGACCTGGCATGTGTGAGATCCCTAACAGTTATCCTTCTTGAGATATCGTGTTTACAAATTTTTGACCTTTTGGCCCCTGGTGACCCCAAACGACCTTTGACCTCCAGCAAAAACAATAGGGATCATTTATTCAATATGGGCAATCCACCTATTAAGTATGAGATCCCTCACAGTTGTCCTTCTGGAGATAACCGGTTTACAATATTTTAACCTTTTGACCTCTGTTAACCCCAAATGACCTTTAACCTCCACCCAAAAACGATGGGTACTATTTTCTCAATATGGACAATCCACATGCTAAGTATATGATGCCTCGGAGTTACCCTTCATGAGATATAGTGTTTTAATGTTTTGACTGTTTGACCTCTTCTCTCGTGTTTACAAGGTTTTCACCTTTTGACCTCTGGTGACCCAAAACAACCTTTGACCTCCACCAAAAACAAAAGAGATCATTTACTTAATAAGGGATTTCCTTGCGCCGAAAACGAGAGCTGCGAGGAGATTGTGAAATCTGTCATGGAAAAGGTTGGAGTGTCGGCAATTGTGATAATGCTCACCTTGAGTGGGAGGCTTGTAAAGTTAATATAAGATCGGTCTCCATTAGTTACTCAAAGCCCCTTGCAATTACACGGAGACATAATGAGCAAAACCTGATAGAACAGATTTCTAAGCTTGAGCAGCAAAATGCAATCTCCCCATCTGTATTTTGTCATGATAAATTAATTGAAGCCAGGGCTACACTTGACGCACTCTACGACTACAAATTGAAAGGAACAGTAGTGCGTTCCAGGGCTCGATGGTCTGAAGAAGGCGAAAAAAATATTAAATACTTTCTCAATCTGGAAAAAAGGAACAAGTCTCTGAATTCTATCAATGAACTTATTTTCAGTTCGAGAATCTCTATTTATACACACAGGGATATTATGCAGGAAGTTAAACGCTTCTACAGTGAGCTTTACACCAAACAAGATGAAATTTGCTCAATTAATTTTTACAATAACTTTAATGTACCACACAGTAAACTTTCCCCGGAGCAGCAACTTCTTTGTGAGGGTGAGCTTACTTTAGATAAACTAAGTAGATCCCTATTTTCTATATCTGATAATAAATCACCTGGTTCAGATGGTCTTCCCTGTGAATTCTATAAAAAAAATTCTGGAATGAAATTGGTGTGTTAGTTCTTAATTCTTTTAATTATGCTCTCCAGAGTGGTTATATTGCTGACGAGCAGGGAAGAGCCTCTATTACATTAATCACAAACCTTCAAGAGACCATCGTTTCCTGAAAAACTGGCTCCCCATTGCCCTTTTAAACTACAAAATTAACGCAAAAAGTCTTGCAAACCGATTGAGGAGAGTCCTCACGGACTTAATCAGCCCGTATATAAGAACTGGATTAGAACGCGTTATAATAATATTTCGTCCTGTGCGGTTTATAACGGTTTTTTACTGAATATTTTAGAGTTTCCAGAGGGATTCGCCAAGGCTGCCCTTTGAGTCCTCATTTATTTATCATATGCAGTGAAATATTTAATTGTTTAATTAAGGCCAACATTTATATTAAAGGCATTACAATCAATGATCGAACCTTAAAGATTTCTAATTACGCAGATGATACTGTTATTATCACTGACGGTTCTGAAAGTTCGATCAATGAAGTTATTAATGTACTTAACGGTTTCTCAAAAGTGTCTGGTTTGACGGTTAATTTAGAAAAATCTTACCTTTTCCCACTTAGTCCCCTGTTTTCCAACCCTGCTGATTTTTTTTCTTCAAAATATTCAATTTAGGATCAGTAATATGGCCCCATCACTTCTATGATTTTTTGAATTAAATTACACGCCGAAACTCTCTCGAACAAAAAATCTCTTGAGTCTCTGGTCTTCCAGAGACATCACTCCTATGGCTAAAGAACTAATTATTAAAACGTTTGCAATATCTCAACTGGTCTATTTATTGACTGTTTTACCAGACCCTCCAAAACTTTTTTTTCGAGAATTACACTATCTTTTCTACAAATTCATATGGTCAAATAAGCCAGACAAAATTTAACGATCCGTCTTACTGAATCAAAAGCACAATGGTGGCCTTAAAATGATCGACATGGAGTTATTCTCAAAGAGTTTAAAATGTAAATGGGTGAAACTTTACTTAGACGACAACTTGGGAGGCTGGGAAGTATTCAGATATGGCCCTTAAACGTTATGGAGGTAAATTTCTCTTCGATTGTAATTAATAATTACAATCGAAGAGAAATTTACCTCCATAATTCTTATAATATAAGAAATGTTGATGCTGACATTTCAGACACATTTCTTTATGAAGTCTTTCAGCGCCTGGTCTCTGTTTAATTTCCGACCTCCAAATCACTATTGTAATCAATATGTTGTAAATAATTCTTTTATAAAGATCAATAAGAATATGATCAATTCAAAGGTCTTATTGGTAAAGCAAGCTTATGTTGTAAAGGATTTCTTTGATGATAATGGTAATAACTTAACATAGAGTGCATTGACTACGAAATTTGATATTGCACATGATTTCCCCTTCACCCTGTTCTATGGAATTTAAGCGGCAATTCCCATGCAGAGAGTGGAAAGCCCATGTTGAACCCTCTGAAACCCTTCTGAAAATGTTTTGCGTCTCATTAGTTTTACAACTAATGGACGCCCTCCTAAGTTTGTGTACACTTATTTGGTGAAATCCAAAATCTCAAACCCTCGTGCTGTTTTTAAGTGGGAAGAAATCAGTTATTTTATGATGGGAACTGGCATAGGGTGTTACAAAAGTTCAATACTTTCAATTACGCTTTATTCACAGAATTATCGGTACCAATTCTTTCTTATATAAAGTAAAGGTAAAAGACTCACCATTGTGTACGTTTTGTTATTCTGAAAATGAAACTCTCGAACACTTATTTTGTAGTATTTCTGTACTCTGCCTCAGGCAAGACTTCAATATTACTTTAAAACATGTAAATTTTGGATTGCTAGAGGATATTAAGAGTCCCATAAATTTTTAATATTGCATGCAAAGTATTTTCTATTTAACTGTGAATTAAATAATAAAATTCCAGAAACGCAAACCTTCTGTTGTAAGTTCAGGTTTTTTTTAGATGTAGAGTACTATATCTTGACGTGTAAACATAATGATGATCTGCGAACTTTACGTTTAAGAAACGTTCAACACAACAAATTGATTCTCCAAAGCTCCGGGTTGTATATATCTCATTGTTAATCTAATTTTCATTTAATATGAAATTATGAAGTACTCATTTGTAAGTAAATGCTCACTCAAAACAGCTATTTTTAGTATCGCTTAAATGATAGTGTTACATCATATAGCCTACAGAAAATGTGTAAATATAATATAACGGGTAGTTAATAATGACCATTGAAACATGTCATGGTTATATATATATATATATATATATTATATATATATGTGTGTGTACTGTAAAATGTAAATAATAAGGAACAAAAATCTTCCATTCTTGTTTTTTGAAATCTTTGTAAGTAATTATGAGATATCATCTGCAAATATTGTATATAATATGTATAAAAATTCCAAAATACTGATTGAATGTATGAAATGGATGAAAATGATTCAATGAAAGAGATGGAAAAAAAGGCCAACCCACACACCAAGTATGAGATTCCTCAGAGTTACCCTTTTTGAGATAACGTGTTTACAAGGTTTTGACTTTTTGACCTCTGGTAACCCCGAATTTCTTTTGACCTCCACCGAAAACAATAGATAATGTACTTAATATGGACAACACACACACACCAAGTATGAGATCCCTCAGAATAACCCTTCTTGAGATGTAGTGTTTATACAAGCAGGCGTCACATACACACATACATGCGCACATACACACACGACATCACCATCGCATAGCTTCCTTGCCTTCCTTCGGCAAGGAACCAAAAAAGTACAATTTACGCAGACTTGGGGTTTTAACTGAGGTGGCATTACCAGATTACGACGTCATCTGTGGTCCTAATTAATCACCGAATTCTGGCGGCGGCACTGACTTTTGCTACGGCACTGACTGGGATGCCATGCAGAAGGCAAAGGCATAACATACTTGCATTTTGGTGGAATGGCTGGGAAAACCACACCTCACTGATCCGTCACCACATTTTCAGATATATTTTGTAGTGGTTATCAGTCTTTTTCCTTATACAATTATTCTCAAAGCCCCACCACACTAAGCAAGGCCTCTGCTGGCATTCATTCCTGTGCATGCACTACTCGCCAACTGCAGGCTCTCTTTCCAACTTGCACGCCTAGGCTTTCATAACATACCTCTTTTATAGATCCAAGTACGCACCTCTTCAATCACCCGAGAACTGCCCCTCCAAAACCCAAGGGTCTGCAAGGCTACATTACCACCCACGACGACATTGGCGAGTGACAGAGACTGTTATGAAGACAGAAAGTCACTGATAAAATGTAAGAAAGAGTGGTACCACAGAACGTCCGTTACATGATTCTATTTTTTTCACTTTGTATGGTGCGGGAGGTGCGAGGCGATTCCGGATGGTGTTGGGCAACGCCGGACTGTGCCAGGTAGTGCGGGTATCCATCATTCCTCTCTTGATATGTTTGTGTTAAGGCTAGAAGGTTTTCGGTTCTTGATCTCTGTTGACCTCAAAAAGACCTCTGATCGCCAACAAAAACAATAGGAACCTCTTGTCAATACGGCAAATCTATATCCTAAGTAACAGAAGCCAAGCACTGTACTGAATACTAAAGAGTCTTGGATATGATCCGAACCGGGCAGTCAGAATGGGAAACCGAGCACTTTCCAATACACCATCAATGTACAACAAATTGATTAAGGGGTATTTCTAAGCATGTTATAGTCACATCTTTCACACGTGTACATAATTATGTAAATAAACTTAAGAATTATTAATTAATGTACCACACTTATGTTTGTGAAAAGATATGTGTTGATCTCTATAGTTTTATCTTTGGAATAGGACAAAATTAATTCAGCCCCTCTTTCCGTGGTCACGAAAGCGTCACCATTTGGAGGTACGGCCAACAGTCTATCCAGTTAATGAGTCTTTGTAGTTTCACCTCTGGAGACCTCAGATAACCTTTGGCCTCCACTGAATTCCATTGGATTTTCTCCCTTAATACGACTAATCTTCATACCCAGTAGGCCCGGACTAGACAAGTTTGACAATTGAAACTCAATGTATCTGCGCTGAAAAAAATAAAATACTGAAATTTAACAGTCGGCTGCGTGTTATTTGAAGTTGTGAATCTTTTCTTAGCCGAAACTCAACTGGCGGTTTTTGTAAAAAATGCTTGAAGACCTTGCGAAACCATGAAGTTCCCGGCCAAGGAGGGGGATGATGGGAAGGGGGGATGGGAAGGAAGATTCGGACAAACCTCACCGGTGATATACATGGTCCGCTCCGAAAAGTACAACAAGAAAAGCATTATGAAACCGTCTGGAGTTTTCATGACACCCCATGTAGCTTTCAAAGCTTTAAGACCGGCCCTGGCATTCACTCATGTTCTTTACATAATATTTAGTCCGGCCTTTCAATAACCAGGAAGCCGAAAGGCTTAGTGATTCCTTGCCGAAAGGGGATGTTCATCTCTCAGATTTACACTTTTTGACTACACCATTTTTACGATGTGTTCACGATTTGACATCAGCTGACCTCACATGACCTTTTAACCCCAGAAAAACTTAAATAACAAAAAATTGAAAAGAAAACATGTCTTACAAGAGATTTGTCTGTGCATCCTCCCTTGTGATGCCATGTTTATAAAGTTTCAGTTTTTGACCTTTGGTGACCTCAGATGACCTGTGACCACCAAAAAAAGGGTCCCTCCTCTCAACATAAAAAATCTATATACAAAGTATGAATAGCTTCTCTGCATTTCCCACCATGTTAATAAAAACTTTAGTTTTTGATCTCTAGTGACCTCAAATGACCTTTCACTTCCACCAAAACCAATAGGATTCTCCCTTTAAACAACTCTATATACCAAATATGAAAAGAGTCTGTCATTCTTACCTTGAGATATCGTTATTACAAGCTATTTACAAGGTTTTCGGTCTTTAATCTCTGGTGAACACAAATAACCTTTGACCTCCACCAAAAACAATAGGTTTCTTTCTCTCAACATGACTAATCTATATACCAAATGTGAAAAGTGCCTGTCATTCCTACCTTGAGATATCTTGATTAAAATTTTTTCGGTCTTTAACCTCTGGTGACCTCAAATGACCTTTTATCTCCACCAAAAACATAAGATTCTTCCTCTTAAAATGGCAAACCTATAAACCAAATATGAAAAGTGTCTGTCATTTGTATCTTCAGATATCGTGATTACAATCCATTTACAAGGTTTCCCCAGTTTTACCTCTGGTGACCTCAGATGAGCTTTGACCTCCACCAAAAACAACAGTTCTTTTTCTCAACATGGCAAATCTATACACCAAGTATGAATAGTGCCGGTCATTCATGTCTTGAGATACCGTGGTTACAAGGTTTGCGGTTTTTAACCTCTGGTGACATCAAATGACCTTTGACCTCCACCCCCCAAAAAGCAACAGGATTTTTCCTCTCAACATGACAAATCTATGTACTAAATATGAAAAGTGTCGGTTATTCTTACCTTGAGATATCGCGATTACAACGAGCGTCAAAAACACATACACATCACCCTTGCTTAGATTCTGTGCCTGCTTCGGCAAGGAATCAGTAACTATAACCATGATGAAAACAGGTATTATCCACTTCTCCAAGGTTTCTCAAGCTTTTGTAACTCGAGGCCCAGCTCACTCGAGTAAAGACTTGCATTAGACAACTTTCGTAGTCGGAAAATTAGAAACCGTATCACTACGAGCAACGAACTGCCAACAGGCAATGTGTTTAGCACCTGAACATTTACAGGAATATGATTCGCTGACCTGTCCGAATACAGAGCAGTATACTCAACCGCCAAGCTACCCAACCTTTCAAACCCTATTTGCTTGTTTCGTTTTTCACCTTTGCCAGGAAGTCATTAAACATCTTGGATTTCTAAATTGATAAACTTTAAAAATAACCAAACTTTCGAACA
>WURT03165702.1:0-10600 GCA_009936505.3 Holothuria glaberrima | reverse complement strand
CCTAAAATGATGTAGTCAAGAAGTATAAATTTGAGGGATGAACCTTGGTGTAACAAAGCTACCCCCTCCCCCAGGTAAGGAATCACTAAGCCTTTGGGCTTTCTGGTTGTGGATCTTAGTGATTCTTGTCAGTTATTATGTGTACACCTGATTGGACAAAATGTTACAAGGGGATTATTCTTATGACTGGTTAGACAGGGGAAGTACTCATCTAAAAGAATAAGCAAACAAATTTGATATTCTAGGAAGACAATAACACTTGGTGTTCCCTTATGCATGCTAGCAAACATAGAGCTGACAGAAGTTTAACTATTGGGCCAACTCTCATCATGAAATGACTTCACTTTTAATAATTTCAATTTTTATTTTTTATCAACTATTGTATCTGCATTCACATGGAACATTTTGATAATGTGTCTCTTGTTATTTTCCCTTTTTCCATAATAAAAAGTGTTTTTTTTATTTTACTATAAAAGAAAAAAAAATTATTACAAAGTAAGGTCTTGCCTCATCAATTTGTTTAATTTAAACTTTCCATCCTATTATCTTAAATTAAGTGAGGCCATTAAAAAGTGTATTTTTAGACAGTTCATCTGAGTGGTGAGATTACATTTAGTAATAAACATATTATACTGATAATTTGTCAAATTTTTAAGTTTATTGCAATTATTACTTCCAGGATCTACTGACAAGTTTATTTCTTGTATAATGTAGAGAGTTCATGTGTGAAAAGTGCATGTGCACTTCTTTTCGTGTTGAAAAATTTTTTAGTCTTACCTTTAGAATTGCTTGTGTTTGATGTTCATGTAATGTCAGATCAACGTCTTCTCTGTGCAGATGTATATACTTTAAAATGCTGTTGAGGAGATGACATGCAATGTGCTATTGATGTATAGATCTGCTTCAGCCTCTGCAACTCAAGCCCTTGGCCAAGAGGGGCCAGGGGGAGGGCAAGCACCCACCTAGAAAAATGTTTGCCACCTCTAGAAAACTAAACTTGCTATTGGCTTTATTCATTTAGCTTTAGTTTCTCTCCCCACCCCAATTTGTTTAACCCCCTCCCTCCTTGGAAACTGTCTTGCCCCTTACCCTTCAGCCTCACGTTTGGCTACAGACCTGCTGCAACCCATATTATTTGATATACAAAGTTTAAGTTCAAATTAGCAATTTGACTCACATTTACCAGTGCAGGTTGTCTTGCAGTAATGCATTTTATACCTTCCCCTATTCCTGTTCTTCACAGCTATAAAATTGACAACAGTTCCAGGAAACATTGGTAACCTAGTAAAAGTACTTTCTTGGTGATAAAGAAAACTTCACCTTCCAAATTTCTCATTTACTCCAATATTAAAGGCCCTCTCTCTCAATGGAAAAGTATTTTTCCTTGTAACCATTCAACAGCAGCAAGATTATTTTCTCCATTTTTGAGGTCATATCTTTCATGACTGTTTCCTTGTTTTGTGATTTCTTTTCTCCAGGTATGAAAGATCTTACTCCTAGTAACTTAAACTTGAAGAATCTTTACCAAGAAACAGTTCCACATGAACCAACCCTCATCATCATCTCTCCTGGTGCAGATTCCTCCCAGGAGCTACAAGAGTTGGCTAGTGAGATCATTGGTGCAGAACACTACCACCAGGTATGTGAAACTTACAATAAGAAGTCTATTATTTTTATTTAATTTTTCAAAACTTAAATGAAGTTTGAAATTTATTTTCTACAAACCATTTCATTATAACATAATTTACAATAGATAATATTGCAAACATAGTACAAGAAAATTCATAATACAATAGCATAATGAAGGAATGACAAGGAATTCAGTGCTGAGTAGAACAGTAATTTAGAGATGATAGCGATAGTAATGGTTTGTAGAGGAACCAGAAATAAGTGGAAACTTTTCGAGCCTGGTTCCTTTCTTAAGATACAAAACATTAGGAACACAAAAAAGAAAGAGGAAAGAATAAAGAATGACACACATAAAAAGTAGCATAAAATAGTGGAAAACAGCATATTAAGTTGAATTGTTAATTGATTAATAAGTAATTTTCAGCTTTTTTTTAAATGTTTGTATACTTTGGGTGGCTGTGATATCTGTAGGCAGAGAATTCCAAAATTGCACACCAGTGCTTCTTACTTGAGAATGGGCAAGGCTTGTTCTGATGTATGGTGGATTCAAAAAGTGTTTTTACCTAGTGTTATAGCTATGGTAACTTGAGTTATTAATGTAAAAACTGTCGAACAGTGAGGGAAGAAATCCATGACGAGATTTGAATACAAAAATGCTAAGTTGATATTTGTTAAGGTCGTAGATTGTAAGTATACCAAAGTTCCTGAAAAGGGGAAGACTGCAGGCTCTATATGGTGCGTGACATATGTTTCTAACAGCTGATTTTTGTATCTTATATAAATTATGTAGTGACATAACGTTAGTATTACCCCATAGTAAGAGACTGTAATTTATATGAGGAAGGATGAGGGCATTATACAACTACAAAAGTATGTGTGTGGGCAAAAAATGCTTAAGTCTGTTAACAATACCATTCGATCTAGAGACTCTACTTCTTACTACGGATACATGTTCTTTCCAGCTTAACTTTCGATCAATTGTAATTCCCAAGACCTTTGCATGATCTGATGTTTTAACTTGGTGACCATCTAGTGAGACACTTACTTTACTTGTGTCATTGATCTTATTGTCAAAAATTATAAGTTTTGTTTAAAGAATATTGAGAGATAATCTATTTGATCTCAGCCATTCAGATACTTGTGAAAATTCATACGAGATATCAGTGAGGACTTGGTCTAGGTTGGTATTTGAAGAAAAACTGTGGTATCATCTGCAAATAAAATGAAACTTAATTTCTCAGAAGACCTGTAAATATCATTTATTTATAATATGAAAAGTAACAGTCCCGGTATGAGCCCTGGGGAACACCAATATTACATTGTTTACGATGAGATGCAGAGTGATTAAACTGGACATAATAAAACCTATCACGTAAATAATTCTGAAACCAGTCAAATGCTACACCACGTACACCGTAAGCAAACAAGTTATTCATTAAAATATTGTGACCAATGGCATTGAAAGCCTTGGATAGGTCTATGAAGATACTGGCTGTTGTAAGTTAACTGTCTATTTCCTGGGAAATTTTATCAATAAGACTTAGTGCAGCCATGTAGGTAGAATGATTACGATGAAAACCGTATTGATTAGAATAAAGTAAGTTGTGTAATTATGTAATAAATCTTTCTTGAAAATTTAATTGCTATTCTCCTAAGCTACTTTTTTCAAAAGTCTCATCGACTCTCTGGCAAAGCGCCAAGGCGCGAAACTAAAACAATACTCCCGAAGGAGTTCTGCTCCCTTAAGGTGCTACGTCTCCAAGGGACAACTTCAACTCAATATGACCAACCTCACAGCCTATGAGGTTCCAATTCTCCCTTGGAACTCTTGAACAGTAGTTATTTTAGAACACTTAAGTTCTTAAGAGTGTTGGAGAAAACTGCACTGCAAGGGATCTAATAAAAAATGAAAGATGCAGAGTAGCTAACCAATTTAACATTGTGGTGGGAATTTGGATTTATGTTATTGAAGTCAGTTCAGTTGGGAGAAATGAGAGATTGTCATTTTGTTTATGTAATACATAATTAACTTTAACTCAGCCATACTGGTTTAACTCTTTTGAAACCTCACAAGTTACTACACCTTGTTGCTTTAAATGCTGTCACTATTTTAAACTTGTGACCCCACCTCTGCTGCTATGTATCTTGAAGACTTATTCTCTCAGATGTGATGTACAGAATGGATGCATTCATTACATGGTTCGTTTCTTTTTACAACAACATATTACAAATGTAAATCATATAGTAATACAAAATGGTTTAAAGTATGTGTTTCGATAAGGAAGTACACCAAAAGTCCTGGTTGACTTAAATGGAGCAAACTGTCTGAATGCAAGTTACTAGATCACTGTACTAATCTCATGCTCTTCAACTGTAACCACCCCCCTTAGAAGCTACAATGAAGGTATTGTTAGTTTGTGTTATGCTTGCAGCATCTTGGGACAATTACTTCTGTTCTCTTTATTTAGGTGGCCATGGGCCAGGGACAGGCTGACGTTGCCATGCAACTTCTTCATGATTGCTCCAGAAATGGAGAGTGGCTTTGCTTGAAGAATCTTCATCTTGTGACTGCCTGGCTGCCTGTTTTGGAGAAGGTGAGAAAAGGCAGAATTGTCATGATGAAACGTTTTTAGGGGTAACATCTAGCTTAATTGCATCTGTGACCTCAGCAAGGACACTTAAGGACACTGCCTTAACACCTGATATGGGAAAGGTTCACAAAGGAGTGAGTGGTTGGCAGCACCAGATTTACGCCACATTCTGAAAATCTGTAGTCTCTGCCACACAGAGCAACAGAACACAAGTAAAGACTACAGTAGGTGTGCCCAAAGAATTGTAACAACAACCCAGAACCAAGGGGTCTCTACTTTTGAAGAGAATGTTTATTTGAGCATCTGCTAATTTGTTCTGTATGCACTATGAACAGAACAATGATCAAATTTTTGGGGGGGGGGGGCATTGTTTTGAGAAAGTACAGACAATGGGTGTGATAAAATGATATACCACACTTAGACAGTAGAAAAGTGAGGTTGGAAAATTACCATCTGTATAGTGGGTTGAATTCATCATGTTTCTTTTCTTTGTTTAGTTAAAGATATTCAAGAATAAGAATAATGTAAAATTTAAAAAGGAAACATGCAGGTTACACCATCGGTGAAAGTAATTGTTCTCAAATCAGAGTTGGGCTTGATGACGGACTTTCTGAAAGAAAACATGAAGAAATTGTGCTACGGTGGAAAGTAATGATAAGACTTCCCCCATTTTAGGCAAATGTAAATGCTTATTGTGTTTATTTAATTTTCACAAAGAAGTTCTATCTATGATGTGTTTAGTGCAAAGGGAATATTTGGCATAATCTATCATAGACAGTGAATGAGTAAAATAATGCAGCATCCTTGTATCAAGCAATTCATATTGCCTACTATATTGTTGATATGTAATGCCTTTTGTAGTCTTCGTTTGTCGTAAAAACAAATAAACATTACCACTGCAGATGATGATCACATTCAGAGCACAGTTAAGATTCGAAATAGTCCAGCTGGATGGATGTCCTATTCATTTGTATCACATTTCTGTTATAACCTATTTTATTTTGCACCTGTCAATTTTGGGACATTTATTTGAACACTGAGGTCTGTGTTACCTGATTTCCCTGGCAAATAGAAGTGTCATTGTTGAAGAAATCTGTGTTTGCCTTTTCCTTCGTTGTGTAAAATAACTGCAACAACTTTGCTACAATACGTGCTCTTTTGTCAAGGAACTGAATGCCTTGCAGCCTCATGAAAATTTCCGTCTTTGGTTAACGGCGGAAAGCCACCCTAAGTTTCCTACAATACTGTTGCAGTCCAGCTTGAAGATAACTTATGAGGTGAGTGTGTTTCATTGATTTGAGAGGTATGCTAACATCATTATTTATTTCGATGGCAACTAGCATGAAAGTTAATTATCTGTTTCTTCTGCCTTAAAGAAAGTAGTTGAAAGAGGCGATCACTCAATAAACTTTGAAAACAACCTCGTTAAAGATAGCCACGAGATTGATGCATTGTGGGAGCTGTGTCTTGAAAAATGAAAGGTTTCATTGATAGGGTAACATATTCTTTAACATTTGATTGCCAGTAGTGTGTTAATTGCATGGTTTAACAACAGCCTCTCTGACAACTCAGGGAAGTTTTCTTCTTATGTTAAAGTTTAAGTGGAATGGTGGCAAGATATTTTGATTCAATGTACATTCTTATTCAGTAAAGTTGTGACCTTAATTTTAGTTCAACATTTCAACAAACTTTGGACTTAATATCTCTATCAGGCACCACCAGGAATAAAGAAGAATCTTCTACGTAGCTATGACACATGGTCTTCTGAGTTCATCTCAAAGGAAAACAACATAACCAGAGCGCAGGCCATGTTTGCGTTGGCTTGGTTCCATGCTGTATGCCAAGAACGAAGGAATTTTATCCCCCAGGGATGGACAAAATTCTATGAATTTTCTCTCTCAGACTTGAGGGCTGGTGCAGATATAATTGACAGAATTTGCAACAGTAAAGGTAATAGAAACATTGGCATCTGCTAATGAATCTAAAGCATTTAATGGTTTAGAAGGAATACATTGATTTAATACATATATGGCATAAAAAGGTTCAATAAAGGCAAGCTTTATCTAACTCGGTTCCCATGGCATGATAGGAGTAACATCAGTTCTAAGTTCATGAGGTAAAATTGAGTTTTCTTCCATTGGTATTACGTGACCAACTGCATTAAACTTAGATTTACAAAGTGTATTCAGAAGTGCCAGCTGTTTTGGTATCACCATATTTGTTCCAAATTTTATGTTAAGTCCCCAGCATTGTGCTGTCAAAAAAGTGCTGGGTGCTAGTTCCGTTGGGGAAAATTTTTTGTTTTTTTTCTCAGGGAGCTTTAAAAAGGTTTGATAAAGCATAACGTGCCCAATGTTGAACAGTCCCTCAACAGTTTATATGACTTTGCTCTTAAAGGCATTTTCCAGTGGCATTTCACAAGGGTCTCATGTGAAAGAGAAAAAGTCTACGTATGATACCAGTGTACATTTACGTGAGCTCCCCATTTACTTTGTTCCAGGCTGTGCTGTAACGTAGCAACAAAGGATAGCCTACAATACAGGTGCATTTGTTAGGCTAGGCTATACTGTGTAACTGAGTACTTGTCTGCAGGTGAAAAGTTTGGCTACCAGAGCCAGTGACATCTTTGTAGTGACAAAACATGTAACAAGATTGAGCGAATGTAATCATGCTTTCAGGTGAAGAGTTAAAATTGAAAAGTAAAAAATTAATGATCCTACCAGTAATATATTATAAAATGGCTTAGCCTACAGTATACTGAAAGTTCAACATGTAAGCCGTAGGCCTAGCTAATAGTTGGGATATGTGTTAGCTTTTATGCAGTGTGTACAATTTTTGGAACTGGATGTTAAAATTAGTCCATACAAGTTCCATACAAGTTACCCCATTTTCTATACAAATATGGTGGTTGTTACTCAAGTGCAACACTATGTTAAGGGTGTCCTCTTTGTGTATATGAAAAATGTGGCTTAGCTTGGCACCATGTGAGTAGTTATGAATAAGCAGTGTAATAATCATGACTACACTGATGTAACATTTGACAGGTAATAATAACAAGTGGGATTTCATTCATGGATTGTTTGAGAACGCCATCTATGGTGGGAGAGTGGACAACCCGTTTGACATGCAGGTATTACGCTCCTATCTGAATCAGTATTTCAACAGTGATGTTCTGGGTGGAGGAAGTGGTAAGATGAGGGGGAAGAAACTTGCATCTGGTCTGTCCATCCCATCGTCAGCATATTACAGGGTGAGTACCAGAATAAACTTCTACCTTATTCAGTTTCATGGATAGTGACTAATTGTTATGTATTGTGCCTCTATAATACAGTTGTCACAGCTGATTTAAGTACATGATATAGATTAATGAATAGTTTATTAGTAAATGACCTAATGTGCCTCTTTACTATTAAAGGTTACGTTCATAGCTTTTTTACATTGTATATAACTGTGTGGTATTGTGCTTGTTTATCACAACTTTCACAATTGTTAAAGTTTTTCACATCTGAGCTATCCTCTCACCAGGAATTAACTTTCATCTTGATGTATACATGTCATATTCCATGGGCTTTCGCATAGCTTTTGTAGATATTTTTACAGCGATTATTTTAAGTTAGACTGTATCAGATGTCTGTAGATTGTCTGTTACAGTTAAGTTGCTGGTTTATAACTGTGTCAGCCCCACCCCCATCCCCACTCCCGTCCTCTTTACTTGCTTTATTTCAATAAAATTTCTTCAACAAGCAAATCAGAAAAGAAGTAAATAGTATTGCAGTAACTGAAGGCAGTGTTTATAGGTTCAGTCCAGCAGAAGCACTAGCTTCTCTTTATGTTTATGATTCATTACGAAGTAAATAGAATAAGAAAACTGCTGCTAAAACAGCCTCGGGGGAGGGGAGGGGGTTTATTGCCTACTCTAGAACTTTACAGTAGTGTACAAAGATTCAGTGTGCTCCTTTTTCAATAAGGTCAAGGTCACCATGCATGTTAGTGAAGTATGGAACCATCTTTGATTATTTATTATGACTTAAATGATGAAAATTTATCTACCAGATGTCCCAGGCTATTGAATATTTTAGATAAAAAGTGCTTGTATGTTCTGAACAATTTGAGTACTTCTGTGTAAATGGTGGAAATACTTCATGTACAGTAGTATTTACTTCTGATTGATGAAAGAATAAGTCACAAGTTCAGTGAAATGAAGCATTATAACAAAGAATTTTTAACATTGTGGAAAATATTATGGATATGTGAATGTGAAGGTCATCCTTTGGTTACACTGATGTTATAAAACAAATAGTCCCTTCATTTTATGTTATTTTTTCAGGATTATATCGATTTTATAGCAAACTTCCCTGAAGATGATAAGCCTGGATTCTTTGGGCTGCCAGACAACATAGAGAGATCATCCCAGAGGATTATTAGTGGGCAGGTAATCTCTCAGCTAAAGGTCCTGAGACGTTCAGATGAGGCAGTAGAAAGATTTGACATGGAAACCTGGAACACAGAACTAGGACCTTTTCTGAATCTTTGGAAGAAATTGAACCAGGTATGCTTACTGGGAAATGATATTTGACCTGGTTTTTATGTGAGGTAGTCCTTTGATTCATGGTAAATGTACAGTTCATGTTCAGTTGTATTTTATTGTCTCAAATGTTACAAGAACTAAGAACATGCAGGTGTAGGTGCTAGCAGGAAAAATGTATGTGGAAAAGCAGGATGGAAAATGAGAAAACAGAAATACTCTGTGTTGGGGCTGTTTTATGTGTGTGCTAATTGTACATTCTGAACATTTTAAATTACTTCAATTAATAAACAAATTAATATAATATAAGTGTTTCTTGTATCTCGTGCGTACCTCTGACAATAGTTTTGATATTAGTAACAGTGAACAAAAGAGTTAAAATCTGAAGATGAACCTCTCCCTGGCAATCACTGAAGATTTTTTTTATAAACAAACCATGGGTATGGCTGGTAAGCTGATTGTTTCCTTGACTTCCTCAGTGGAGAAGGACACGGCGACCACAAGCCACAGCTCCGATTGTATCCATTGTTAGATTGGTTGCAATTTGTTAATGGCATTATGCAAGAAACCTGAGTGTCTGGCTAGTTGGGGAATATGTAACAATTCCCTGACAGAGTTGTATGTGATATGTCATGGTGCCAAGCTACCACTAATGTGAAAGAGGCTTGTGACTCATAAAGTTATTAATTTATGAGAGTGGCTGGTCAATTCAACAATTTGGATCAAATTTGGCTTCTATTAACTTGAAAGGTCAAACCTGATAGGAAAGTTGGTGATTTCTCCCTCAGAGACTCCATCTTACTATGACCCGACTAGTCAAAGGTTGACTGCTCAGTTGCTAAGAAGCATTCCCCCATTGCTAATACCTTTATCAACTCAGCCACAGTCCTTAGTTTCAAATACTCTAATAAGACTGGTTTTCATTTTTTTTTGTTTGCCTGATTTTCAGGGGGGTAGCCTAATCCAAGCAAAGGTGCAACCACCAAGTGACAAGTCCGGTACTGTTAGTCCCATCAGTTCCTTTATTCAGCTGGAGAGATACAATGCTATTCATCTGGTGCAGTTTGTCCATGCTTCCCTTGCTGGGTTAAGTAAGGTCATTAGAGGGACATCCCTTCTGACCAGTGAGGTGCAGAGTTTGGCTTCCTCACTCCTCAAACAAGAGGTAAGTACAGGCTCCCCTCCCATTTACTATGCTTTCACTTCCCGAGAAAACTTTTATTTATTCTCTTAAAGTGGAAGTCGAGATGAGTGATATATGTATACAGTGTTGAAATTGATCAGGGCCAAAGGTTTCAAAATAAAAAAAAGGAAAAAAAAATATAACTCTCATGATTGGAGCTGAAGGTGTAACCAGTATATGAAATTCACTGTTTCTGATGTTTGGATTTGCTGTGATCTTCTACTACTACAAAAAGTCTTTATCAAGAAACTTTTGACTTTTCAGAAGATGCAGTGAAGCTACTTTTTATCTTAACACATGTTTGCCTGTGCTTGTCCTTTGACGGGCTCAACCCCACTTGCCCTCCATAGCACCTGTAAATTCCAACTGAGGAGCTCAGTTGATCCCCCCTCACATATCCCACCAAGAGTAATCACATGCACGGACACTCCAACACTTAAGTTGCAATGAAATAAGGCTAAGCTGGTAAACTGTTCCATGAATTACAAACAGTGTAGTATGATTTCTTCATTTACATAAATTGCAGTCTTACTTACCCACAGCGTGTTTGGTCTAGTGGTTAGAGCATTCACCTCTCACGCGGGAGGCCCGGGTCGGATTCCCAGGTCGAGTCATACCAAAGACGTTAAAAATGGAACCTTCTGCCGTTGTGCGTGATGCTCCGCATAAGCA
>WURT03165701.1:0-11074 GCA_009936505.3 Holothuria glaberrima | reverse complement strand
AGGGGACCACCGGGTCAGCAAGGGATTCCCGGCAGAGACGGCAGAGACGGCAGAGACGGCAGAGACGGCAGAGACGGAAGAGACGGGCGAGATGCGATGAACGAACGTGGTGATGTTGGAATGATGGACAATCCGGATCTTCGGGCAGATTCTGCTGTGAGAAGTAATACGACCGGAGAAGCTGTTTACGTGTGATGGGGACGAAATGAGTGTCCTTCACAATCTGAACTGATTTACGAAGGTATCGCAGGGGGAAGCTATTATACACACAAAGGAAGCGGATCCAATTATTTATGCATGCCTGAGACCCCACTTTACGACGAACCAGTAGCAGGAACAAGTGATCAAAATCGAGGCTATATTTACGGAGCCGAATATGAAACGAACACCTTTGCCAATAGGAACCATCTACACAACAGCAATGTCTACTGTGCTGTTTGTTGGGCGCAAAATAGACCTTCCCTTATGATGATTCCTGCAAGGAACATTTGCCCTGGACCTGAGTGGACCAAAGATTATTCAGGATATTTGGTTTCTGATTACCACAGCCACGGAGGTCGCACAGAATAAGTCTGCATGAACCGAAACGCTGAAGCAATACCTCATTCTGTACATAATGCTGAAGGTGCCCTGTTTTACCCTGTGGAGGGTCAATGTGGCTCCAGTGGGAGTGGCTTACCGTGTGGTCCTTACGTTGATGGTTACGAGCTTACATGCGCTATGTGCACTAGATAAGTTTGTTGCTGTTTGCCCGGATCTCATTTCAATTTTTTTTTTTCGTTTTGTGTAAACGTTTGCACCAAACGTACCCGTTTTGACTCTGTCATTTCAAAATTCCGGTTGGGTCTTCGATCACAGATGGTACTGACGGCATAACAACTACCCCTTCAACGTATCTGCATGGACTATTATACAGATCGAAACAGATGGATAAAAGGGTGTGTTATCATTCTCAAGTTTACTTGCATGCCTCTCCATATATGTTTGACGACAAACTATGTTTAACAGTTAAAGATTTGGTGACATGGAACTCAAATGAGTGTTTCACTCAGCAATTACTGAACACTGACAATTCCGCAATGAAAGGTATGTTGATTCATAATATCAGTTAAGAATATTAATAAAATGGTAACGTTGCTACTGTTCGATGGAGTGGTGGCAGTTCTTTACACATAGGCGTAGGAAGCCGTTCTGAGGTGCGGGGGCTGGGCATTAATTCGGACCGGATTCGATGATTCGAATGGGGTATGAGGGGTACAAGGGGAGGGGAGAGAACTTTCTTAATACGTAAGGGTCCTTAGATGCAAGTTTATGAAAATATACTGCTTTATTTGACATTTTTAAAGAAAAAATAAGGGGTCTCCGTCCTAGAGTTGAGGGGCAGGGCGGAAGCATATTGAGAGAGAGCTTTACCCCCCCCCCCCGGCCCGATTCTTAAACCCGTGTCTTAACAAATCAAAAACCTAACTTTGTCTTTTCATTACACCAGACATTTGAGTCGAGATTACCTTCACATTTTGTAAGATTGCCTGTAATATAGCTAATATGATCAGTAAATTGAAATTCTTGCCGTATTTTTGTGTACAAACAGTATCAGGGATACTATATGTTATACTTAGAGATAATGAATGTTAAGTGAAGTACAAAGCTTTTCTTACTTTAACTGTTCACCACAGACAACTGGTGTAATGAGCAATTTATTTAGTGGTTAATCAAAACCAGTTTAATTATATTAATCTAGTAAACCGAAAGAGGTAACTTCTATGACGTTAAGTATAAATGAGACTTGTGTTAGCATAGTGACTGCACTAAAAATCTTTCCAAACCCCATCAGTTGTTTGTGCAAGTGGGGTGTATCATGTTATCAATCCCATCACCTAAGACCGTCGCAAATGCCAAGAGCTCAGGGATACATTTCTATGGAAGATGTTTGTGTCAATCAATTGTTTTCGATCTGAATACCTCGCCTGAGCTGTATACCTAAAGGTTAAACTAGGAAACCAGTCATTGCCCTTTTTAGGGAGGCCAATTTGTCATGATCCTGCTTAGTGGTACTTACGTCATTGGATTCAGGCTAACATGGGTTGTGTGCAGATCTCCGTAGATATATTTGTTGCATAGTCAGATTTAAAATTTTGAAGGAAACACCAGGTAAGGGCATAGAACGATACAAACATTTAAGAGGTAAAGTTCATCAGATAGAATGGTCATACCCCCTGATAACATCTTGAGTAAAACAAATTTCCAATTCAGTTAAAAGATACCAGTACCAGTTAACTAGCTATGGTCATTTTCACACAAGAGTAGCTTACTTGTCCAGTACCGTCTTTTTAAAATGTACACCTTAATTGCACAGTTATAGACAGGTAGATTAAAGTGTTTATTCAGCGTTACCAAGTAATACACTATGAACCACTTTTAATGGATTACATTCAAATTCCTGTTTTAATTTCGTTTTACATAATTTTGATGTTGATATTAAGTGAAATGCAAGAAGACTCGCTAGAATTGTTACAAGTGTTAAAGTATTTGTCTATACTGCTATATATCACTAAATTTGTCTTGAAAACTACGACAGCACGAGAGATTTTCATGACAAGTTTTTATTTTTTATATTATGTTCACAAATGATTTCACACCAACACAGCAATCATATAAGAGTGTATGATCGGGCGGAGGGCTGTAGTGAGAAAGATGGGATATACCGTAGCTCTCGAGGCTTACTACAATTGTTGATGGGGTATGATGAAGATATCCCCTTCCTCAGAAATATTACCCGTCGAAGAATTTTGAAAGTATACTATAAGAGAAAAGGAATTTAAATTCGACAATTTATTTCCCGGTTTCTGTCTTTTATCACGCATCTGCGTCACCAAATCAATTGGTTGTTACAAGGCTAGACTTTTATTTAAGGTGCAATTGTGATTTTTGTATATCTCTGAAGCATGACCTAGAAAGCCTCGCATACCAAACTTTTGTCTATGTGCCTTCATGTTCCTCAGGACCCCAACTGTCCAATATCTCCCCGCTGATCGCCCCCTCTTGTAGTCTGCACAATAGAGGTAAAATTCGACGACGACATGTTCATTCAGAGACTGAGTTTTATTTGGATAAATATATTACGCCAAAGCATTGTTTGAAATTAGGCTGATACAACCAACTGAGGGCGCTGTAATCTGTTGTTTATTTCGCCATTGAAGGCTCTAACTGCCTTGTAGTGAATAAGCCAGTTCAAAGTTGTTACTTCGCATGCACAGTGGCTTCAGGCCATAAGTCATACCGGTACAGAATGCAGTTACAAATCTCATGATATGTTACGCTAGGTAACATTATTCTAATTGTGCTTTCAGATACACTTACGAAATTTAAAACGAAAGGCTTTCAGCAAGACATTTCAGAGTTAATGTTGGACACAGTGCATGTGACCTATGACCTGAAATCACTATGCATACGCAGTGATAACTCTGAACTATGGCTTATCGGGAAGTCTGCACAAACGGAAGTTGTCGTCTGTTACATCAAGATTAGTAATTTGGAATTGTAGTCACTAGCATAACCGTCGCCACAGAAGAGGATATTTGGGCACCTGATGATTTGCATCAGAGTATATCTGTCAATTATATCTTTGCATTTGTGGGATATTATAGACATTAACTTGTAACCAGTTTTACTTTTTTATACAATATCAAACTTTTGCTTCTTTCCATTGAAAACCTGTTGTCATGGTGCTGTCCAAACCATTCTAGGAACAAAGGTATTTCTACCTTTCAAGGGCCATAGCCTGCGGGGGTAGGGCAAGGGAGACATTTTCTTGCTAGAAATTCCAACGCCGTAGTGAAAAAATTGACTGTTTACATAAAAATATGCTACAAATGCTAAAAATACCTATTTATTATTTTTAAGGTCCTCTTAACCTGGAACATTGCATTTACAAGTTGTTTTTTCAAAACTTCTGTGGAGGGGTCTCCGTCACCTCACTAGACAGGTTCGTATGAGGGTAACTCGCCCTGACGGATAAACCTTCTTCATGCATGCATGATGCACCCACTACAGATGAAGCTTGTCAGTTAAATAAATTTCGTGTTGCTTCTGATGCGGTACAACAGATTACCACAGGATTTCTAAACATATAATTGGTTCAAATTTTCCCCAAATACCGCATCCATTTGCTCATTAGTGACCTTATTTAAATTCCAGGTCCACCCCTAACCCTAAGACCCCCCCCCACCTTAGATACTACTCCAGGGCTGTACAGGGTGACAAAGAAAGGCTTGTCATCTTAAGTCATATGAATTGGCCATAAAAGAGCACGTAAGAGAGACCATTGTATGATCGGGCGGAGGGCTGTAGTGAGAAAGATGGGATATACCGTAGCTCTCGAGGCTTACTACAATTGTTGATGGGGTATGATGAAGATATCCCCTTCCTCAGAAATATTACCCGTCGAAGAATTTTGAAAGTATACTATAAGAGAAAAGGAATTTAAATTCGACAATTTATTTCCCGGTTTCTGTCTTTTATCACGCATCTGCGTCACCAAATCAATTGGTTGTTACAAGGCTAGACTTTTATTTAAGGTGCAATTGTGATTTTTGTATATCTCTGAAGCATGACCTAGAAAGCCTCGCATACCAAACTTTTGTCTATGTGCCTTCATGTTCCTCAGGACCCCAACTGTCCAATATCTCCCCGCTGATCGCCCCCTCTTGTAGTCTGCACAATAGAGGTAAAATTCGACGACGACATGTTCATTCAGAGACTGAGTTTTATTTGGATAAATATATTACGCCAAAGCATTGTTTGAAATTAGGCTGATACAACCAACTGAGGGCGCTGTAATCTGTTGTTTATTTCGCCATTGAAGGCTCTAACTGCCTTGTAGTGAATAAGCCAGTTCAAAGTTGTTACTTCGCATGCACAGTGGCTTCAGGCCATAAGTCATACCGGTACAGAATGCAGTTACAAATCTCATGATATGTTACGCTAGGTAACATTATTCTAATTGTGCTTTCAGATACACTTACGAAATTTAAAACGAAAGGCTTTCAGCAAGACATTTCAGAGTTAATGTTGGACACAGTGCATGTGACCTATGACCTGAAATCACTATGCATACGCAGTGATAACTCTGAACTATGGCTTATCGGGAAGTCTGCACAAACGGAAGTTGTCGTCTGTTACATCAAGATTAGTAATTTGGAATTGTAGTCACTAGCATAACCGTCGCCACAGAAGAGGATATTTGGGCACCTGATGATTTGCATCAGAGTATATCTGTCAATTATATCTTTGCATTTGTGGGATATTATAGACATTAACTTGTAACCAGTTTTACTTTTTTATACAATATCAAACTTTTGCTTCTTTCCATTGAAAACCTGTTGTCATGGTGCTGTCCAAACCATTCTAGGAACAAAGGTATTTCTACCTTTCAAGGGCCATAGCCTGCGGGGGTAGGGCAAGGGAGACATTTTCTTGCTAGAAATTCCAACGCCGTAGTGAAAAAATTGACTGTTTACATAAAAATATGCTACAAATGCTAAAAATACCTATTTATTATTTTTAAGGTCCTCTTAACCTGGAACATTGCATTTACAAGTTGTTTTTTCAAAACTTCTGTGGAGGGGTCTCCGTCACCTCACTAGACAGGTTCGTATGAGGGTAACTCGCCCTGACGGATAAACCTTCTTCATGCATGCATGATGCACCCACTACAGATGAAGCTTGTCAGTTAAATAAATTTCGTGTTGCTTCTGATGCGGTACAACAGATTACCACAGGATTTCTAAACATATAATTGGTTCAAATTTTCCCCAAATACCGCATCCATTTGCTCATTAGTGACCTTATTTAAATTCCAGGTCCACCCCTAACCCTAAGACCCCCCCCCACCTTAGATACTACTCCAGGGCTGTACAGGGTGACAAAGAAAGGCTTGTCATCTTAAGTCATATGAATTGGCCATAAAAGAGCACGTAAGAGAGACCATTGACATAATATGTTAAAATAGCAATGTCTAATTGAAATATAATAATTAAAGTTGAACCAGAGAATTTTACACGTGGAAGTCTTTTAAGTCTAAGCGGGGAACGCGGTAAAGCTACATTTACGCTATGTTCCCGGCGACCACGGCAATCAAGTTTCAGCAAAACGTGTGCCGTGGAATTTTGGCCATTTTCCCTCCGTATTAAAGTTTTGCTAGGTCTTGTTAAGTTTTCTCACGGACTATCACGGTATCCGCGACGAGCCTTGGGAGGCTCAAAGGCGCACTACGTTTCGGCCCGCGGTCTACCACTGATGCCAGTACGTTCCCTCCCGGCCCGTCAAGGTCTGATGGGGTTCCACACGTTTCTCTTGTTCTGATCAAGATTTGACACGTTTTTGACGTTCTGTCAAGGCTTTCTACGTGGGCGCCGGGCAGCTTTGGAGCACGGTTGTGCCCACGGTATAAAAAGAAACAATAGCAATCATTGTATCCTGAGATTTCGACGAGACAACATTGTGAACGCCCTCCTAGCAGGTGCGCCTTTTTCAGCTCCTCAGCTCCAGGTCTCGGTTCAGTCGGGGGAAAGTTGCCATTGACCCTGGTGAAACCAGATACAGAAAAGGCCCGTGGCCATGAATTCTGACATAGGGGGCACCGCCAAGGAAGAATACTCTGTTTCAGCTAGTGATGCCACCAGATGATGGCAGTTTGCGGGAACCACAGGGGATGATATCTCAAGTCCTAAACGGATATCTTAAAGAAATCGGACCTACGCGTTAACGTGCACGCGAAGCGAAGAGTTCCCCTTCCTTGGCAGCAATTTCCCCCCACCTCCTGCGATAAGAGACGTAGAATTTGTGGAAAGTCTCACCAGTGAACGGAACAAGGCTATGGTCATAATGGTGCTTCTTCAGCTCTGCAAGCGCAGATGAAGACTTGAGTGTTTTTCGGACGGTCAGGGGATCATGGGTTACCATAAGACCCTGGTGTGATTCAGCATAATTTGGGTGGGATCTAGACTGAGGGAAAATTCCCCAATATGTTTAAGGTGTTAGGACGGTGGAAACACTAGCATGGAGCTTTGAGCTGACCCCCGACTGACACTGAGAGTACACCAAATTCCTCACAGTTCACAATTCAGTTCACAATTATCGTATATTTACTTTGAACAAAATTTTGCATTAACAGCTTTCAAAAGGGTTAAATGTACAATCATCATGAGCGGACGAAGTATTTTTTGAATAAATTTGTGGTTCGAGTCATCTCTGGTTTGTTACTAATGTTGCTCAAAGTATTAGATTGCTACATGAAAATCCACTGATGACCGCTTCTTACTTTGTGAGTACACCTAGACAAGAAAAGTTCACTGATACTTTTGTGCTAAAAAAGTTCATAAGTGATGCAACGTGGACTGTAAGGACTGAGCGCGATTAAGCAACTCGAAATTTAGAGTAAACTTCATTACCCAAAGGAAAAACTGCATGCAGACTCAGCAAGGGGCGGTACTTGGTTTTGCCGGCCAAGCGCCCTGACTGGGGGCCAGCTACTCTAAGTCCCGACAGATGCAATGGGTTGCCGAAAGGATGCCGGACTCGAAATATAAAGCGCACGAAGCGCGCCGAGAAAATGGGGCTATATCGAAAAAGATTTCATATTTTTGTTTTCATTAAGAAAAGTTGGAAAAGTGTGGGGTTTAATTGGATAATCTGCCCTACTTAAGAGCAAAACAATAAATTTGATGTGGCGACTGCATGGTTGTCATCAGGAATTACATTCTTTATCTTTCCCATAAAGGCTACCAGACGAAGCTGAAATTTTTTTTTATGTTTGCTGAGGCTGAAGAAGGAATCTTCCAAAAGGTTTGGAAAAAGAGGTTAGAACTTTGCAACAACGTATTTTCGTATTTCTATAGAATCACGAGTATACCCAAGAAAAATATTTGTAGAAGCTTTAAAGTTGGAAAAATTCAATATGTTTGAAACTGCGGGCGTTACCGCCAGACAGAACTAAAGACGAAACCGCGAGTAGCGCGCGGCCATGTTTGAAAGTTAAAGAAAAAATTCTTACAGAACTTCCTACCTATGGGCCTAATAAAGAGCCATGTGGCATGCTTTCTGAGCATATTTATACCTTCACCATCACTAGTCTACACAAAATTTTGCGCAATTTGTTTTTGAGTGCTAGGAAAAATTGGGGGCTAAAGCCCACCGTACAACCGCGCCTGCTCCCTACAGTAAAGTAATAATGTAAACCTAGCTAACAGCATTGCTCAGACTCGAATGAAGCTCTCATTTCGGGCCCGGTCTTTTTAAAAACTCCCTCCCAGACTGCGTGCGCCGTGTCAGACCGTAGTAGAACGCAATGCGCCGCAGCGCGCCTCTAAGTTTTGTTACGGCCTTTTACGTACTGTCACGTTTTATGGCGTTCACCCCGTTTTACTACGGCCCACTAGGTTTGTCATCCGAACCGTGACTGCCTTTTTGACAGTTTAAAAATCTGCCCCGGCATCCACGGCAATCATGGCCTGTCACGTTTGCAATTCTGTTCCCCCGAATTTTTTCTCGTCCATCCCGCTCTGACCACGGTGGCCTGTAACGTGATTGCCGCCTGTTACTTGATACTTCCTGTTCCACATGAGCTAAATATTAGAGAGAAAAACTACTGATTATAATTTTCTACATCATTGGGGTAATATATTTTATCGACTATTTACAAAAGAAAAGGTATTTTAACAAATGTAAAGCGTAGAGTTCCATAAAATTTCGATATCCTCAACCACCAAATCTGAATTCTTTTTATTTGTTGTTTATGACTCATGGTCTAAAGCATAATGAGAATGGAAAGTGTAATTTGTATTACTCGAAGATGTTGGTGACTCACGACCATAAAAATCATAGACTGATCGGAGAAATTTCAATTTTAGCCAAAGATATCACGAAGGTATACTTTTTTACCCAAAATGGTTAATTGACTGCCCTTAAGGTAAACATGTCGGGGGTAGAACGCCTGATCACTGTTTAGTTGTTTTGACATGAAATGAATGTCTTCCTCACTTACAAATACTTGAAACTTCTGGATATCGCTAAATATCACTTCTAAGCCTTCACTTTTCAATATGTTCTGTTTGGAAGGAAAGAGTTTTCTTTCCGATGTCTTTCAATACAATTTCTAAAATATGAACATACAACAACTGATTTAAATTATTCACTGACTTGTTCATAGGTCATTTAGCATAGTAGTTAAAAATAAGGCAGTTTTATATGTACGTAAACGTCTTACAAGATGTAAAGCAGGGAAGTAATTTGCCTATTTAACCATTGGGGTGGTTTAACAATAACAAATGACAGTTGGATACTTCATAGTCAAAGTCTAACTTAAGTTTTGAGGACAAAGTGAGAACTTCGTCTCAGCCTTGATTTATGATAATACTGCAAGAACTTATAATTGGCCTGAGCCCAGTTAGTCCTTATGACACATCTACGGAATCATTCATTTGTCCATGGACAGTGTTTAAAATGTTTGAATAAACGACGGTGGGTTAGGCAGTGGCTTAGTCCTCAGAGGAGCATGCAGTTTGGGCTGTATGATCAGCTGATGACGGAACTGCTGTGCAAGGACACTACTGCATTTACGAACTCCATGCGCATGCCTTCCGAGATGTTTGACGAGCTGTTCCACCGTGTGGGGCCGCGCTTGACCTTCGCTCTATGCCAGGGCCTTTTTTAAGATTTTTTAGTGGGGGGGAGGGGGCATTTGACAAAAGGGACCATCTAAGCGGAGGGCCCCCATTGATTGGTGCGCACTTTACGACGGAATTTTTCAGAAAAATTCCGTCCGGTAGTGGCGTGCTCACGGGCCATGCAGTATGCCATGTGATCGCTGGCCTGGGGGAGGTCTAAAGGGAGGGGTGTCCCCTCCCCCTTTGGAAATTTTTGAAAAATTGGGTGTTCTTCCATACCACATATGCTACCTTTTGAAGCAAAACTTGTATTAAAAAGTTTACGTATTTTTAGGAACTAGAAACATCGGCATCGGTGAAGGGGACATGGCCCAATGGCCTCCCCCGTTTAGGCTAGTGCTGTCCAGATTGCCTGAAATTGCACTCCACGTGGCTTACACACATCTAACTATCCTTATTTTCTTCACTGAGTGAAGTAGTTGAGTACTCTCCCCTATCCTGTCAGCATAAAATTGGGCAATGTTTACACGTGTGAAAAAATTTCCCGAAAAAGTGACCATACTGGGGGGGGGGAATGAGTTGAGTGGGGGGCTGTGTATGGGACTGGGGACCACGGCCCACCCAGTATGTATGTTAAAAAGGCCCTGCTCTCTACAAAGTTTGACCTACGTTGACTATTCGTTCTGTGCGTTATTCATAGGTTATGCATTCGTTTGGTACGGTACACATCCAGTCTTCATTCGGTATTGTTCGGTGGCGCTCGGCAAACTGAACTTTTCTAGCCCGTTTCCAATTCGCAAGTCGTTCGGTCGTCGAACGTTCCCTTCATTCCATGTTTGTTAGTAATTGGTTCGTGGAGTAGATTTCTTTTCCGAATCCCGGCTTTCGCGGACGAATAACAATTTTTCCATTCGTCGTTCGTTTAGTATATTCGTTAATGTGTGACAGGGCCTTAAGCTCGTTCACGTGAATGAATACACTTTTGTGTAACCAGGGAGCTGTTAGGAAGGAGACACAACAACCAAATTTATCAGACAATAGGTACTTGAAAATGACTTAATCCATTCAGGTATCAAACTTTTATTGACAGGTTTCTTTGTTCCTGTTGTTTTGCCTTGGTGACTTCCCCTTTCCTAATAATGATCTACTCCTTTCAAACCCAAGTAATCCTGAAACAATTGCCTTCGTAAAAAAAAAACTTACTTTGATCTGAGGTTGTCACCGAGAAGGTAAATTAACCGACAAGGAAATTAACTTTGTAGGCTCTTTGGTGTTCTTCCTTGTAAAATGAGTCTAAGAAAGAATTCTCGTCTGGGAATACTACGGTAGAACTGAAGGCCTGTGTACACTTTCAACATTTCAGGACACATGTGTCGACACATGTTGCTGACACACCTGGACACAGAAAT
>WURT03165669.1:0-10601 GCA_009936505.3 Holothuria glaberrima | reverse complement strand
ACACACACGCCAACCTGACTACATTGGTTCCTTTTGCTAACGCAAGGAACCAAAAATGGAACTTACTGCCATAATGCTTGATGCTCAGCATAAACAATGGAGTAGCAGAAACAAGCCAGTGAGCCAAAACTGGAAAAAAGGCTGTGGACAGCCCGACTTAAACCAATTGGTTAGAAACTGAGCTGTAAAACCTCATCTACTGTAACAAACAGCACTTGGGTCAGGGTCTACTGCAGTTATCTACAGTATCAATATTACCTTTTTTTATGAAAACAAGTTGTTGGATCAATTCTTTCCTTTTCATCATACTGTAACTTGTCTGTATTCTTGTTTCTGTAGGGTGACATGGCCTGACACCCCTGACCTGCACTAGGCAAGTTTACCTGTCTTCATCTATCTCTTTTTATTTCACTACAAGAATAATATTTTTATAGACTCATTCAGTGTTTACAAATAAATGCCGTCACGGCGTCAAAAGAGTTGGTAAGGAGCACTTACGCTGTCGTCACAATGAAAGGTAGATTCCAATCTGTCAACTTTCTGTGCGCAATTCGCGCAAGCGTTTACGCGTGCGTCACCAAAAATACACACATGTTCTTGCGCATGCTCTATGCCAACCAATGCCAACCAGTGACGTAAGCCTGAACACCCTCATTAAGTTTTACATCTTTAATATTGACTGAGTAATTGTGAGTTAAAACAGTAGAGACTTAAGTCTATGTAATTGTCTTCATTGATATCTGTTTGTTTCCAGTACGAACTAATTTTAATACACACCATGCCCCTAATACACTTCCTTTGAAATGGTTTAATTTCACAGTTCTTTAATTTGCCTTGAGTACATGGCAAATAATTCTGCCACATAGCTCAGGCTGTGGTACTTGAAACGTTGCTCAAATAAAGCAACTTCCAACATCTTTGGAAAACCTACTGTAGTGTGACACCTAGGTGTTCTCACTAACTCATACAATTAATGATTGATTTATTTGAATGATAGGTTACAGGTCCACAGCGTATCCACTCATGTGCCTGATATCCTGGTATTTGTATACCCCTCTCCCCCTCCCCCTACTTGTACAAATCACATATTTAGAAGTACTTAATTCAGTAATTAATCTCAAATATCTGGGCTACGTATTTAGAACATGTTTTACGTGCACTTAGCGGACAGAAATTTACAGAACTACAGTTATCATATACAATAACGGTTACAATACAATCACTGACAATCATTACAACTCTCAGAGCTCGATTTTAACAGTTGTCTGGTCACCTGTGACAACTAAAAATTTGTGAGGAACAATTGTGCCAATCAGTTTCACTTCTGCAAATGCAAGTTCAACATATTTGGCTGATGGGAAGGAGTGGGAGGGCAGGTTTACCAGATTTTGGGAAGTCGCTCATGTCATTGTCCACTGAGTAATATGCAAAGAAAAGTGGAAACTACCTTTTGACCAAGAGCCAATTATGTACAGTATTATGTCATGTGACTGTATGAGCTTTACTTCTAATTACAGATTGCCCTGCAATGGGCCCCCGTGATAAAGAACTGAATAAACAGTTAAATACTCTGGATGGATACAGCAAAAGTTTGCAAAGGAATGTCAGATGGTGACTTCACTGATGACCAGACCACTGGACACTATTTGATTATCACTAAAGGAAAACATTTGTCATGGTAAAAACAACACTCATTCAATTAGTTTGATTTTAAGTCTGTAAACACGATAACAAGAACAAAACAGAACTCTAATTATTAGCTAACCATTGAGTCATGGAAGCACAGAGGCCTCTTGAGAGCTTGCCTTAACAACTGACAGGGGACTGTAAGTGGTCAAAATTTTCTGTTTAATAATTAGGCAAAAGTGTGCTGGGAATTGGCATTGTTTGTAACTAGTGGAATCGACATTCATTTACAATCAAAGAAGACTACAAAGAAGGATTAGCCAATAATCACAAAAGATGGATATGCTACAGCCTACAGTAAAATAGTGCAGGACCATGCATTTGTAAGAAAATGCTTCAGTGCCTGTTGAGCCAAAGTTCTACATACTGAGAGAAGCTTCCCAGCAGGGGGGGGAGGGGGGCATGCAGTATGTTGCATGATCACTGGCCTGGGGAGGGGGCTAAGGGGAGGGGATTTTCAAAAAATTAGGTTTCCTTACATGTAATCTGGTGCCACATATGCTACCTTTTGAAGGAAAATTTGTGTTACAAATTTGTTGTTTTTAGGAACTAGAAAATACAATGGCATCAATGAGGTGGGCCATGGGGGAACAACCCCCTTCTCTTTGAAAATTTTTAAAAAATTAGCTGTCCTTATATGCAATCTAGTGCCACATATGCTACCTTTTGAACTAAAATTTGTGTTACAAAATTTTTGTAATTTTAGGAACTAGAAAAAATTGGCATCAGTTCCATGGAACCCCCTCCCCTTGGAAAATAATGGTGGTAATTACAGCAAATTTCTGTAAGGTGGTGGCCAAAAACTGTGAGGTAGCCGCCTCACAAAAATAATGCCATGGGAACGCTATTATTGAATAGTACTACTAATGGACAGTTCAGGAAAGGTCAAATATACTTCCTGTGTGTACCATGTTGATGCAACAGAGTTGCACTACTTGCATAGATCTCTCTGTTGCCAACTCACTGGCAACAACTACTTCCAGCAGGATCAAAAAGAAGCCCTCAAAACTGTAAAGGAGCCAAGGGCCAAAGTGCCTGCATTGGGGGAACTGTTGACGTATCCCATATTAGTACCCTGTCGGTGTGGGATGACCCAAATAAGAAGTATATAGATGGTTTAAACTGCCCATACATTCATCCATTTATTTTTGGGCCTACAGTACTACATCATGTATGAATTTGACTTTTCTAATCCAGTAGCCTGATGAGTTAGTTAGATGAGGTTTTAACGGCCCAGCCTGATGAGGATGAGCTTCTTGTGAAAGAAGCATACCTGACAAAACTCCATATAGTTTATACAGCCAAGAGTTTAATTAAAATCAAGGCGGCCGAGCACATTTCAACTTAGAAGGTACACACTGGGTGGCCCATGGAGGGGTGTCCCTCTCTCCCCCCTCCCCCTCTCTAGCAGCCATTTTTTGGCCAATTTTTTCTGAAATGTAAGAAATCTGACTCAATTTTCATCCACAACAACAACCCAGAAATACAGACTGTTATGTTAATGCATTAAAAATGCTGCCTTTGTGTAAAAGTGACCATGTTCAAACACAGCACCTAAAGCTACATGGTGCACCTTACGATATGTTGGCAGCACCTGAGTACTTTCTTTTGCCTTTAGGTCCCTTATAAACTTTCGTTATACTCACCAGAATAGCCTGCCAGAGGGCACACTATCTACTTGTTCCTTTTCTTGGGTGGATCAAAGAAAGCCAGCCTCCAAAAAGTAGCAATGGGGGACTGAAATTCTGGACTTGTAAGGTTTGCAGTTTTAATAAAAGTTAGTTTTTAAGATTGGGGCTGGGAGGTTCTATGCCTGAAAGAGGTTAAAATCAAATTTCTATGAAATGGGTTCCTATTGTACACCAGTTGTAATGTTCTACAGTACTGTTAAAGCTTACCTATGCCCCTCTCAGTACTTAAGGAATGGTTGATCATCACGAACGGATAGCAATATGTTAATACCCCAATCACGAACTCTGCGCACAGTTTACTTAACGAAATGATGACAAATTCTACCTAAAAAGTTAACGTAGGTTTGGCTAACCTTTCATGATCCTGTCGGATGTAGGTCTGTGGACCCACTTCTACTCTGGTGACATTGGTGTTATGGTTGAGCACATGGATGTAATAGTAAGGTGGTATTCTGTAGATGGATTCGCTGCCATTTATCTGCTCTTGGCCACGTCTTTGCCCGTCACGACTCATGTTGGTTGTTTCAACTTTATCGATTCAAACTGGCTCTTTCACATAAACTGGTGAGACAAAGGAAAAAGATGAACATGTAAGAAATATAATGTGAAAAATCTTGAAAAAGAATATAGATACAGTACAGTAACTTCAACATGGAATTTATCATTTTTTTTTTGTTTTTTTTTTGGAGTGGGGGGGGGTTTGTTTTGGACCAATTAGTACCCTAAATACTTCTGTGTTTAGATAGATTACGAATAGGCCTACATACTTTGTTAATCTATGAAATCTTATGTTTAGTTACGGCTGCATGGAAAAATTCAGTCACCAAACTTCAATTAAAAAGTAATCCACCCCCTCCCCACTCTATTCATGGAAAGCTCTTTATAATCATGTGACAACATACTTCTTTGTTGAAAAGTGGCTTCAAATAGGCCATGATCCCACTTGATCCCCCGATACTGATCCCCCCAAGCTCAGTCAACTGAAAAATTTTGTGACTAGCCGCAAAAGCGTTCCCATTTGAACCCCTGCTCGAGATCTAATCGCCTCCTCCGGTTCAAGGGACAGGAAGTTGTGTAATATTTTCTCTCATAAATTGGACATAATTTTCCTCAAAATCCATGCACATGACATTCTCACAAACTTGAGGCAGTCTTTGTCACAAATTTCACCGGCATTTGGGATGCCCCCACTGATAAGGCCAGTGCTATGTACTGTAAATTTTGACATACGGTGCCTTAGTAAACACAAATGGGATCATGCAATATCGCAATATTGTTTGGATATTGACGGAAAATTTTTCGCGATATCGCTAATGAAAATTTCATATTGCAACAACCCTAGCATCCACTGCACAACAGTTGTAACTAACGCTGTGTCGTGTGCGCGTATTGATAAAACCTTCTGAACATGTTCAGTTACAGCCAGTATGCCAAATTGAAATGCAATGACATCACATGAAAAACCTCTATACCATACAGTAGCTGCAAAGAATACAGCACATACAGTACAAGGATCAGTCACTCTCAGACTGCCCTTTACTGTAAGCTATGTGCTATGAAGACACTACTTAACAATACGATGATCACAATATCAGCATGCTCTCAGTTTTTTGCATTGCCACCTTCTTTAGATGGTAGCCTTATAGGTAATTTATAAATTTTAAACCTTTTTACGACTTTCTGTACAGTTGATTAAATTGAATCAAATATTCCTTGTTTACATTGAATTGAAAACCAACATCAAGGCAACAATGAGGGAGGGCCCCTTATTGTCAGAAACAAGGAAGTTGTTACAAAGTAGAGTGCAAAGGTTGAATTGTCATTTCCTGGTGTCCTTGAAAATTTTTGGCTGCAATTTCTATAGCACTATTCTTTGTAATATTATGAATAATAGGCCTACAAATAAACCTTAGACAAAAAAATTAATTGAGGCATGTAGGCTATAGCAACCAAAGTGTACTTACTGTGCTATACCTTCCTATGAAAATCTTTTATATAATGCATGTATAACCCACATCCTAAGAAAGGGGTTCTCCAGTGTTTCGTACTGCTAGCACTTCTGATTTATTGCTTTAAATTTATGTTGCCAGGATTAATTTCAACAACTTGTTTTTAGTAGATCAAGTGTCGTTCTCAAATTAATTCTTCTCAGACAATTTTTAAAAACAAATAGGCCCAACTTTCAGAAAATAAACATTGAACACCAAAGGAAAATCAAGGAGTTGTTTCTGTGTGGATCAGACACCTAAGTAACAAATATATATTGTCACAAGATCATATTTATTGTTATAAGATTAAAAAGGGCCATTCATGAATAAGCATATTGGGGTATACTCATTCCCTCTAAATCCTCTAAATCCCACCTGCAGGTGCATGGGTCAATTGTGATACGCATCCAAAATACACAGGGTCAGAATATAAATCCCCCACAATTTGCAAATTTCCACCTGTTTTACTTATGGTAGGCCTATTGTCTACTTCAGGTACTTTAGACAAGAAACAGAGAAACTTGTATCACCTCAGTAAATGCAAGACAAATTTTGACCTGTAGCAGCTGTTAGTTGTTACTACTTCTGAAGTACCAGGCCTTAAGCATGCTACTGTACTGGTAATGCTTATCAATATCTGCACAAAAATGTTCATAGGCTTAGCTAGGAAGTCTGTAACTGCAGGGTCAAATAGAAACTCCCTGGTTACTGCTAGCTGCACTGTACTACCTGTCAGGGTTGCCAGATTGTTCCATCATTCACCTGCCAAATATGTGCCGAAAATCAACCAAAACGGTACAAAATATGCCAAATGAAATTTATCTGGCACACCAACACACACACACCTGTACACACATATGATGCAATTACGCAACCCTGAATTATGCCTGAAAAATGGCTTACCTGGGCCCTGTTTCATGAAGAGTTACGATTGATCTTGAGTTTGATTTGTCATGCAATCGTCCTATTGAAATTAAACATAAGATCAATCTTAACCCTTTATGAAACAGGGCCCTGTTGAAATAGCTCAGGTGGCTCATTTTCTTCCTGGTTCTTTTCCTCATTTGGCTGGTTGCTGAGAAAATGCACCGGCCAAAGGGGTTCAAAATATGCCAAATTTATGTGATTTGGCCGGTAATCGGCCAATATGGCAACCCTGCTACCTGTAAGGCTGTACACTAGGGTGCCCGTAGACTGTAGGTGTCCTTCAAGTGTGCGCCTAGAATAACATTGTGCAATAAAACTCTTGTATGATAGATTCTTTAAGTGCGCATTCGACGGTCACCCCAATATTCAGTGTTCTCCACCGGTCCAAATTCTGTCCGGCCGCTTTTCTCTGATCTGGCAGATGACATCGACTGTCGTCCTGGCCATGAGGGAGGGGTCTCAGGGGAGGGGGTCCAAGGGTTCGAAAATCGAAAATATTTTGCTCACTTAAGGAGGGTTAGATGCAAAATGGTACCACATGCGATGCTAAATTTGAATTGAACAATTCAAACTTTACCACAAAAGGTGAATGCCATAGGATATTTTTTGTCCCGGCAGCCAAGATTTTTGTCCTGGCGGCAACTTTTTGTCCGGGTGCTGATGCATGCTCTTCAGATTTTGTCCGGGCGGTATGCCGGGACAAAACGGCTAGTGGAGAACACTGAATATTATACATGAAATGTGGCGTCTAGATAGTTACCGCCCCTGGTACGAACCGCCGTTACGAACCACCACTGAAACACGGTGTGAACAGCCCCAAGTATGAGGGGCGGTTCGCACTGTATTTCAGTGGCGGTCAGCTGGTTTCTGACGTATGATCATAGGCTTCTTTTCAAAGTTTTTCTTTGACTCCTTGTAGGTGGGAGGAATTTCACTTTCTTATAAATACATGGCCTACTACCTACATCATATCTTGGCCATAAAATGATTGAAACGTTTCATCAACAGATTGAACCGCCAGCTCATTTTGTCTGACTATATCTTGATCTATTTTCACGGTAAACACCTCAATTTTTTATTAATGAAACTTAGAAGAACAACACGAACTGAAACTACATTTAAAATGGTTCCAAGTTTCCCAATAATGACAGGCGGTTCAAACCGTTTTTAGGGGCGGTAGGCCTAAGTCATGGCACCGTGAAATGTGTGCCATACTATTACTCCCATTAACCTAGTTAATTGATGGCCAGTTTCAAACACAGTTGTACATTTTATTTTACCGTGACTTCACAGGCCCCTTTAGTTATGTTGTTCAATATGCCATATATATTAGTATATAGTAGAGAAGGTAGATCACATATTAGCCTCGGTACCTAGGCCTAGTTCTCATGTACACTCTGTTCCCTACACTAGGCCTAGGCCATGGGCGTACAAAATTTTTCCCGCAAAAGATCCCTGAGGGATCCTGCATCTGCATGCATTGCTGCAGTGAATGTTGCTACGTGTATGAACGTAACCATAGCTATGGACTATGTCACAATTGAATAGCAATGCATGCAATGTAGCATACAATAGTGTGAAGGTCCTAGTAACATGATTTAAGCAGTTTGATAGAATGTCTAAAAGATAAAAGAGCACTGCTTTTGCAAATCACAATTTTTGGACACTATGTGCACATTTTCTTAGCAAGAAGGATCAAAAACATATGGCATAGTGGGTTGGAATGTTGCGCACTTAGTGAGTAAATTCCATGTTGCAGAGTCAAAACAGCAAATTAAATGAAATCTGCTATGCAACTTGATTCTGACAACTCTTTTCTATAACCTGCTTAACCAATTTCTCCTGATAAGCAAAAAATTAGTGAAATATTGGCCGGTTTGTTAAGGGTACCTTCATGTGACTTTGAATCCAGAGAGTGACGTAATGTTGAGCACTGAAATCAAATACTTCGATAATGAACAATTGACAACTCCCCAGTGTCAACGAAGACAATTGTGATTCTGCAGCAAATGGCTCCCACATTTGTCGCTTAAAGCCCCCAGAATCCGGACTAAACTTCTCGAAGGTTTTGTCCGTGCCCATTTTTAAGCACATGTAGAGAAACGCTTGAGAAGTTCATGACAAAGGTCATTGTTTTGCTACATTTATTCTGAATTTGTTTTACGTGACTGAAAATGAAACACTGTATGTTAAGCTCTTTGAAATTCTCCATTAAAATGTGTAGTGATGGGGTTTATGTGTTATTTTTAGGGGTGCGCAACATTACGTACTGCGCAACATTATTTATCGCGACTATAAATGAGCCGTAGAGGTCAATAAGCTAGGAGTATTTGTGAATTTTATGAAGATCGAGACCAGCAAAATATTTCGATGAAGCCGTAGCCAAATTTTGAGAACAGCGATGTTGCTGACAAAGTATGGGAAGCCTCGAAGCGACAGCATACTGCTAGGTCAGCAGCAAGCAGTAGCTGAGGCAGTTAACCAAACCATGCAACATCAAACTGCCACTGCCACTGTTTGGTGAAAATGGTAGCACTTCCACTTTTCAGGAAGTTTCCAAATTTTAAGAAACTCTGTATTCAAAATTCACTCATGTTAATGCTGATATGTGTCTGAGAGATCAGTAACGATAAAAAGTGAACCATTATTGATAAAGCTGGGAAGCAGCCTTGAAAGTTTTGAGAACTTTGGACAACATTTCAGGAATATTTAATCCAGGTGTGGAAGTCGTGAATCGTCCCTAGGCTACCAGCAGTACCATCTCCAAACTGTTACTAAACTGAAACTTCATCCTTTTGACAATAGGCTATGTGAAATTATTCTGAAAAAGGACAGCCTTGACGTACCTAATGACCTCAAGTGTTGACATGGACAAATTTGGCCATAAAAGTGAGGCAATTACGTCAGAACTTAAGTTAGTTGTTCGAGCTAGGAAATGTGTGACCTACCTTCCCGACTATATAATAATTAGGCTAGTATACGGTATACTGAACAACGTATGGGGCGCTCGTACACTCCGTCGCACTCTTATTTGACGTGAACAGCTTTTACGAATAAAAACAAAGTTACCTCTTATGAAAACCTGGCGTTGATAAACTTCCTTTCTTTTTCTCTGCTGCGACATGCACGCTTCAAATGGCAGAGTCAGGGTGCAGATTTTGAACACACGCCTTCTCTTCCCGTCTTAGTCAAATAGCAACACCCTGGTTGAATTCGTGAAGTTGCTATGTGTATTTTGCTCACACATATACTGTAACGTTCCACTGAGACGATCCAAAGACGGTTATTCTGCACACCTGGTACTGGTATAGGCCTACTCTAGAATTGTTGAGTTTACCGTGCATACCTAGGCTATGCCAACAAGAGATCAATAACTGTGACGCAATGATCTCATGTCTATTTATATCATGACATCACGAGCTACGTACCCTCTCTCCTATTTGATGGTTTATTTCATTTTTTCAACTTCTTAATTTCAGAATTATGTTTAATGTTTTGACCTTTGTTTCTTGCTTAAGATTGTAAAATATTATTGTCAAATAAAAAAATGAGCAAACCTGATTAAAATGGCTATAAATGATACATGTTATTATCTTCTTCCAATTACATTGGGGTTATGTATAAAGTTTGAGAATTGCGATGCGCTGTTGCAACAGTACCGAGACCTATCATCAAGCCTCGGACCCGCCTCAAACCAATTGCGATCTTTTTTCGCAATTTCCGACGGGCTTGCTTTGAAGACAAGACTGTCAGCAGCTCTGAAATGAACAAGTTACAAAATCAAGTTTTCGTACTATGTGCCTGGATTATTCAGAATTTTCCAAGCACAACATTATAACCTGCTGATTTGTGTGTGTGTGTGTGTGTGTGTGTGTGTGTAGGGTCACAGTACGGTTTTGGACATTCTCAAACTACTCACTTGCGTTTCTTTAAACACTATTGAAGGGCCGCAAGGGGATGTCCCCTCTTGGCTCTGACTGGCAACCAGCTTAGGTACTTCTGATACTGGAAGGAAACAAGGAGCAAGATGGAGACTGGGAATGCCCGACTCATCCCTCATAGAGCCACCTAGTACCCTTACAAAATGAGGAGGCACTTACATAGAAGGATGTGCTGTATGCCAAGTTGAGATGATAGACAGCCACAGAGTTGGATTAAATACATTACTTGTGACTGACATTTAAGAACAGTTCAAACCTGAATGCAAAAATGCATTGTTTTGATGATGCATATTATTCCCAATAATGCCATGTTATCCCATTTCCTTCAGTCACTGGTAAAATGCTATCTTAAGGTGTTGGAAAAATAG
>WURT03165658.1:0-10601 GCA_009936505.3 Holothuria glaberrima | reverse complement strand
TAGTCAACATGATTGTGTAACAAAGATTCTAGCTTTGGCTTTGACGTCCCTGCGATGACGTCATTGTAGAGTCGGTTATAACTCTGCGTTTTTCAACTCACTGGTGAATGGGGACGAGATTTTACGGTTTGAAAAGTCCCTGGGGCCAAATACGGGGCAACTGATCAGCCAAATTTGTATATTTTGTGTTTCTGATATATTTCAGCAATAACATAGACCTCATCAGGCACTCTATTACATAGGCTCTTTAATCTCCTGGGGGGGGGGCAACCGCTGTTCCATTTTATGGGGGGGGGAAACTATGGAAATACCCCAGGAGCTCCGAGGAACCGCGAACCCTTTTTCGACGTAAGATCTAGGGACCCGGAGTAAGCGCCGTGACGTGGGTATTGTTCAGGGCGAAAGTACAGGAGGCTCTGGGATATGTACAAAATTGTGATCAATGTGATTACAGCATTAAACTACCTACCAATAGCATGCATTAAATTCGCACTTCATGTAATACTGAATACGCACTATAAACTCATAACTTCGTTTTTATGTATAGTTTTCTTTCTTTCTTTTCAAACGTTTTGCTTTTTTCGCATTTGATTGTGTAATTATTATAAATTTATTCCCTTGCACCTCCAAATGATGAAGTGAATAAACTGAAACTATAAAGACCTCAAAAGTTGCAGATTGCTTGTTTTTCGTCTCTGCATTTTAGCTTAAGGGGAGAAGGCAGTCCCCCCAAGTTTATTTTCAAAAATTTGCTAAATCTTTCACATTTCCTCTTATTTCTCTCACAAGTATTTTCATAATGTTCCTGTGTATAATCATTATATATTGAGGGTAAACCAATGAGTTATCCTGCATAAATTTAGGAAATAAGTAACAAAAATATTGTTACACGATTGGTAGGAGCCATTCCTGAACTGCTGTACAGGGGTAAACTACTTCAGATTGGGGAGACTGCATTTTCCCTTTAACATAGACTAAGCTTTATTCCGACTAACAACTGATCGATTTTGTATCATGTTGAAGAGGGTTAGAAGCGGGCGAGGATGGATCAGAGAGGTGTTCCACTTCCCTTAATGGATTATCGTAGAGGTTTCTCGTGGTTTTGCAGAAATTCATCTCACCCTGGCATGGGAAGTAATAATGAGACAATTAGAGAGAAAAAAATAACATTTTTGAAATAATACAGGCTAAAGACGGACTAAACAGACCATAAAATTTGCAGGTTGCCCATTTGTTTTCTTTACAGCCTCCTTCGGACTAATGAGGTGTTTTTTTTTCTCTAATGATGCAGTTAGTCTGAGTATCGGGAGGATTGATTGTTGTAGAGTTTGCACGTTTTTTGTAATAATTCCACTGTCCTAGGAAAACTAGCACTGAGAAATAAGCGTAAGTGGTGAATGTGCAAAATGGGCTGGAAAATAACATTTCAAAAATATTTTTATATTGTTTTACTTCATTTTGCATTCCAAACGTATTTTAGTATACAGTATTACATTTCCCATTTTGCTTTATTATTTTGACAATTGTAATCATATTTTGGGAGGGAGGCAAAATGATGGTTTCTCCCCTTACTATTTAGTTTGGGGGTTACACCCTTTCCCTTATGATTTGCGCACATGCGTCTTCCCATCAACAAGCCCCCTCCTCTGCACCAACAAATTTAAAGGCCGTCCGAGTTAAGCCAGAATAAAAACCAAGTAGTCAAATAGTAATTTTTGTACTCTGTTAAATGCGTTTCCAATATCATAGGAAGTAAATGTTTTATTTTAGTGTCACAATAGACGAGTTGGGAAATTCGGTACTTCGGTAGGATCCCAAGATCAGCTGTACCAAGAAGACTTTTTTCACCTGTGCGTATGCGTGTGATATACTTGCCCGCCCGGCGGACGTGTACTACGTCTGCACTAACTTTACTTGTACTTGTAATACCAATGACATGTGTACGTCCGAAAGAGGTGTACGCAATCGATAACTGCCGCGAAGGTGAGTGGTTCACTTCACCTTTGACCCGTTCCATGATGCATTGCGTGAAAACGTTTTCCCAACTCGTCTATCGGTTTGAGGAAATGGGAGATCCCGGGACTTCCATCCCTAACACTTGGCCGGGACCATGAATCTGAACCCTCCACCCAAGTAAGAATTATTTCATTTTTGACGATTTTGGAAAAAAATATTTCCTCTTATAATGCATGCTTTGAGCCATTCCTTGGATATTTTTGCCGTCTTCGTCCTAATGGCAAGGTGGCGTCATTTCGATGCTAAAGCTCATTTAATGTAAACACTTTAAGGTCTTATGACTTTTCTTGAGATACAAGTTTTCGGTAATTAATGTCGTACATTTCGCCATTTAACCATTGAAGGTTCCCCATTAATTGCCCAACGTAAGGGTTGTAGCATTTTTGGACAATATTTTATTTCCTAATGATGGTAATTGATTAAAATTTAGGACTAATGAGAGGCAGGTGAAGAGAGGAATTTAGCGAACCAACTAAACGTGACATCATTTGTACTGTACGAAAACTTTTTTAATTTCTCCCCGATTCTGAGCTTAGATACCTAAAGTTAAATTAAGTAATCGAATTTTACAATTTCTACCCAGTGGTGTTACTGCTTACAGCGCTGTGAGTGGCAACAAATTTTGCACCCTTTCGAACTCGAACGTCAAACCAGTTACTTATCTTCCACGTTGGTATGTTTAACACAGCACGAGGTATTATCACAGACTTTTCAAGCCTTAATCGGGAGCAGTGCATGCATGCAAGACCATCTTTCTCTAACAGCTATTCACTTCACAATGGGTGTCAATACATTCATCTTTGCTCACCATAACATTTACAACACAAAGCGATAAAGCATATTAAAAGATTGATAATTTCCTCCTTTATCAAAAAAGACAATTTGCGTGAGAATTTTTTTTTTGCTTCTTATAAATAATCAACCGTTCTGTGTTGATAAAACTTAGGCGATGTGGAAACCAATCGTTTGTTGACTTGAATGTGAAGTATTTTCTTATGATCAACTTTGACGAAAATTCATCCTAAAGAAAACAAGGCATGTTAATGTTTCCATGCATACGAAAAATTAAAAAAAAAAAAAAAACAAACAAAAAACTACTTAACACGTAACATTCTCGCTGTCGGACAGCTTTAGTATTATTGTGCTAATCTCCTTTGTAACCCTAAAAATATCCATTCTTCCCGCCCACATTTCTCACCGTCAACCGATCGAAAAGGTCGAGCTAGACTATTTCGTTTAGAAAGACGTCAAACCATGGAGCTATTACGGAGCTATTCCGTAATACTGTAGCTCCATGGTCAAACTGAGGTTTTTATGGTTTCTTTAGAGCTCATTCGTTACAGTCGGAAGATGATTCATTATTTCTAACTCTCATAGTTTTGTTATCTGCCCGACGTTTCCGGACCCTCCTTTTCCTAGACTCCATTGCCAGGGTGAGGTCGGGGAACGGTGCACTTATGACCCTCTCAGCGCCATTTGGACATTCCGACTGAAAACTGACAAGATGCAGGCTTCGCACATGTTAGCTAGCTAGCTTTTAAACAGTAATTGGAGCTCTTGAATACAAAGTAAAACAGACCAGACAAGGGTATACGAAAAGCAAAGATCACGAGGAGCGAGGAGAGTGGTAGTCACAAACAAATGTTTTCTTTCCCCTTACCGATAATTCAAGTGTTAAGGCATTACATCCCCTGGGCCACACTGGATGGGTTTAGACTAGCTTTTAATTTACAAGTTAACATGGGAACTTTTGGGGTAGTGTTTAAAATTTACGACAAAGACTTTGCCCTTAAAAGACACCAAAACGATTGCAGATATATGATCGAGACTGCAAGACTTAACCACCTCACTCCCATCGTAATGAATATTTGAACAAACTTTAAGCCTAGTTTGAATTGCACTTGAATGTGAAGAGAATCGGAACATCTCTAATTGTAAACTAGGTGTTCGTGCAAATATTGATTTTATTCTTTTTTATTATAAACTGTATTTAAACAGAGTCAAGGCAGTACCCAAAGACGGTCAGCGGGATCCTAGACAAATTTTCAAATTAAAAATTAAAATTACCTTAAGGTACTTCAGCGCATCTCACCACATTCAAAAAAAGTTTCGCCCCAGAGTGGTTACGTTTACTTCAGTTCCTTGGCTAGCTACAGTGAAATGAATTAAAGACAAACTACTACAAAGAAGGTAATCTGGCATTACAAAGCGTTTTCACCACCGATGTCGCATGACATTGAAATTGATATGAATATGATTGTATCTTGTAACCTATTTAGCATTTTGACGCAATGAAGTAATTACTTTTGAAAGCGAAGTAAATTTAACAGGTGGGACTTTTTATGGGCTTTTTCCATAACTTGCAAGTATTTACTTTCACTTGAGTTTAACGTTACAATGTTTAATGAAAATGGAAAGATACCTATTTCGTCATGGCCAATCCACCGAACCAAATAAAGCATTTATGTATTTCTGGAGATAACTTTTACTACACTGCTTAACACAGACGAAGCTTGATTAAAAGAGTTTTATACAGTGGCGAACGCAGGATTTCTTTCAAGGGAGGGCGAGTTTCCCTCCCATTTGAAACTTTTTGAAAAATTAGGTGTCCTTACATGCAATCTGGTGCCACATATGCTACCTTTTGAAGTAAAATTTGTGTTACAAAATTTGCGTAGTTTTAGGAACTTAAAGAAAAAAATTGGTATCAGTGAGGGGGCGATGGGGAGACAACCCCTCCCCTTTGAAATGTTTTGGAAAATTAGGTGTCCTTACAGTTCCTAAAAATACGAAAATTTTGTAACACAAATTTCACTTCAAAAGGTAGCATATGTGGCACCAGATTCCCTCCCCTTACTCCTCCCTTCCCAATCTAGTGTCTTTTGAAGTAAACTTTTTGTTTCAAAATTTGCGTATTTTTAGGAACTTAATGAAAAAAACTTTGGCATTAGTGAGGGGGGCATGGCCCAGTGCTCCCCCTGCGTACGCCACTGGTTTTATGGTTTATAAAAAAAAACTTCAAAAACGGACGTTTTTATAAAATTGGAATAGCTGTTGGTAGTTTTCGGTCCGCTCACGTACGCTGTACCTTCGTCAACCACCGAAGGGTGTCCGACTGTTGGAGGTCACAGGGCATGCCAACCACATGACAACACGTGGTGGAAGATATCTCTCTGTTGAAGCTGTTCCCTGTCATGGCGATGTGTGTGGTCTTTCTCACTCCTTATCGGCATGACTGCCTTTCTCTTAAAAAGAAACAAAGAATGAATAAAGAACAACAAAAAAGAAATAAAAATTACGTTTCATTACCCAGCTGAAAATTCCAGTCTACGGGTAATTGGTGTGTGGGGTTTTGTTGGTTTTTAACTTCTTTTAACTGATTTTGTCAGGACCTGTTAAAACCAGACACCAAATACCTGTTTCTTGACTGGAATTTTCTCTTTGTTTTAACTGGTTTTGTCAGGTAGGCTACCTGTTAAAACCCGACACTAGATACCTGTTCTTGACTGGAATTTTCTCCTGGGATTATTTTGCAGGTTGATGAAAGGATGCAAACAAAACTATTTTGGGCATTCGGAATTTTTACAGTAACATTTGTGGTAGGATTCTTTGTCCTGTTTGTTATGTTGCTCACCACCCGTAACCCTACAGTCATCAACAACGTGTCTACAGAGGATGTTGCAGGAAAACCAAAGTATCATCAGAATTATACCAGAGTAAGTTTTCACTAAAACTATCTTTTAAAATTGATATTTGGCTCGTGTGAGTAAAATGTGAAGTATTATTTCAACCGGTAATTTACGACCTGTCATTGCTTTATTGTTGTTTACACTCAGGCACTGAAATTTACCATGAAGGAAGATGGAGAACACTACGAAACTGTCACATCTCAAGGAGATGTCATGAAAATTCATGACGAAGCTGACGGATTCGCTGTTACACTTGACTATTCGAGGGTAAGCGCTGGTTTTCAGTGATTGATAAAAATGTCGTCCAATCACATAGCCTTCAAATGTAACGAAACTCTTTGACGTACAGTACCGTGTCTTGTTACTGCTTAGTCACCTCCCACCTTGGACAAAAGCCTGTCAATACACAATGGCATGTAATGGAAAGTATCACACTATAAATAATGTCTAGAATAACAGTCTCACAAAGAAGAAGAAGAAGAAGATGAAGAAGAAAAAAAAATGGTGATTAAGTCAACAGTATTGTCAAGTCTGGTATTTCCAGAAAATCCCCTATTATTCTAAAGCAATACAAATAAGGAAACATGTATTTAAGAGGATTCACTCAGGGCGTTCACGAACGGTGTCTTAATATCTTTTATTTGTAGGTTAGATTATCAATCTTTATTTTTACTTAAGTATAAAAAGAATAATATTTAAACATGTTCGTCATCTGACACCAGTACTATATACAATACATCTACTAGATCAACAATACTAAATTAATGACACCTTCAAGAATAAAGCGAAAGTCAACTTACACAGTACTATATCTTAATTAATTGTGACTTGAACTTGAAGAAAGTAGTATTACTAGAAATTACGAAAACTCTTAGAAAACTTTACAGAAATTAAAGTAGAAAACTTTACATTCTGGTTTATGAATTTTGAGCGAGGAGGAATTGAAATACAACGGTCTTCTTTGTATGCGTTGTTAGAGTATTCTGTAGAAATATAAAGTTTGTAATCAACACTTTTGAAATATCAGAAAACAACTCGCCAACATTTTGCTCATGATGTGATCAAATTTCGTGAGCATTATATAGTCTATTGGGCAATGCGTTAGAAGTTTGTTCTGTTTTTATGAAGATCCTTGTAAATCTTTCACCCTTATTTTTAGAACATCCTTGTGGTAAAGAACCTCACATCAAAGAGATGTTTCTTTTCTCGTCTATCGCACATTCCTAATATGAGGGTAGACGATATGAACAACCTGAGGCCATTTTATTGCCAAGAATATCTTAATGGAACTGAACCAGTAAGTTTAAACTATTTCGTAATTGTCATTGAAGTTGAAGTCTTTCTTGAGAGACAGAGGGGAATAAAATGTAAACGTCAATTGCGGGGTCAAAACGATGAATTCACTTAAAGGATTACTTAAAGACTTAAAGGGAAAATGCCGTCCCCCAATCTGAATGAGTGTGCCCCGTCATCCTAGTTCAGGAATGGCTCTTATCAGTCATGTGACAATGTTTGTTAGATTCATGCAGAAAGACTCCTTGGATTACCTTCAATATTTAATGTTTGTTTACAGAAACATATTGAAAGATACCTGTGAGCGAAATAAGAGGAGATTTGTAAGATTTAGAAAACTTTAAAAAAAAAGCGACTGCCATCTCCCTTTAAAGAAAGGAATCTAAAGTCGATGACGTTTTTACCATTTAGATTTCTCTGCACTGGTAAACTTACCGGGTAAAGTCATATGTATCAGCATATTACAAACACGTGATTGTGGAATATTTTTGGCCATCGAAGTAGCAAATTTATCCATAGGCGTAGACAGCTGTTCAAGACTGGGGTAGGGAGGGGTGGGGATAATAGATGTTTCGCACCCCTTTGGATAATTATATGAGGGTCCTTAGAGGCAATTTGGTACAATGTATTAGGCAAATTTAGGAGGAAACTGATTACAGAAATTGTAGACAATTTGTCCAGAAGAAACAAACAAGGGGTTTTCGTTCTTGTAGATTGATGGGGTGAGGGGTGGAAGCATGCTTCCTTCCACCATATTTTTGAATGGGGTTAAATGTTCCCTCTCCCCAGCATACATATCCCCACACATATATTTGGTATATTCCTGTACTACATATCATTGAGGTCACACAATAGTTCCTCACATCAAACATGGTACAATCGATTTTGCAAGTCGGTTGACCACGTGACATTCGCAGCCATAGCCTAAACGAAAAATTTGATTACGCGTAAAAAGGTAGTTTACACTCACGCATAATCTCACACGAATAAGGTATCGGCAGAAACCACGTGTATTCAAAAGCGGCTCTAAGAAATTTGTTTGAAAAAAATAACCAACAAATCGGTATTCAAGGAGTCTCGAACGCCCCCCCCCCCCGGCAATATCAAAGGTCCGCTCCGTAAGGTACAATAGGAGTATGGTGACTATTTTGTATTTAACTTTGTAACATGTTATCATATTTTCCTTTTTTTTTTCTTTTTGGGATTGATGACCATGCTTTGAAAACTTGTGGAAACTTGCCCGCTGTGCCCCTATGATGACCGCTCATTCGTGTTATCTTTGATATTGTATGGCTTACGTAGAATTCTATTGTAAAAAAACGGATTTGTCGGACAGCCGATATTTCTAGTTTAATCTAAGCTTAATGAAGTACGATGATCGTCTTTACTCTGTACGATTTTCGTCTGTACTGTCTCATGGAAAACCGATGTTTGTGTGATGTGAAAGTAGAATATAAAAATTAAGCGAGACTTACCTGGAAGTTAAAGGCATTTTCCAGTGGCCTTTCACAAGGGTCTCATGGGAAAGAGAAAAATTTTCCAATTCGTGCCCTCCAAACCCCGTACTAATGCTCTTTTCCTAACTCGAGATATCTCATATCAAAGAGTACTTATTTTTGTCAAAAAATACCTCCAGTTTTCATCAAGGTCACAGATTGTTATGTAAAGTGGGCACATTGCCTCAGATTCCTTTTGTTTTTCTTTATAATTAAATGTCCTGTTTGTCCTTGACATTTGATAGTGTTGGAATGTTTGAATATGTTTCCATGCAGGTTTAGCACAAATCTACACCATATGTAGTGCATAACAAAGTTGCTAAATACTCCCAACAGCGGCATTAATATCATAAAGAAATTTAATTCTATGTCAAATTAATGTGTTGCGATGACATCACAGATTTCCCATAATGCACGTCGCCTTGAGAAAAAATTGCGTTTCTTTGAAAATTTGTATCTTCCAAACGCTGCAAGCTATTGAGATGCAGTTTTCACCTCCTAAAAGAGAAAAATTTTCTGCATTTTTAGAACCTACTGAATTTTGTCTCTGGAAAATCCCTTTAAAGTTTGATTAGGTTTCTACTGACACATCACACAGGTGGTGGGATTACATACACTCCCATAGAACATGCCCTCCCATTCATTAACCGGTCCTCGGTGAAATAGCTATCGATTTTTTAAAACCGGAGGCTGCATGAGCGTCTGTATCTACAAAGTAAATATTCCTGTTGCTTTTTTTAGTCTATGCCAGATCCAAACATGGAACTCACCACCTTCGTGCAGGCTGCGGAAATTCCTTACGAGTACATTCATTTGACCAACGACATGTCAGTAGCGCAGCAGTGTGCTGATGGACCCTCGTATTGGCTAAATGTGAAGGAACATACCAGAAACAGACGTCAAGTAACTATCTCCGCTGTTATATTCGGCATTCGGATTGAAGTTACTTTTGATTGGTAGAAATGTTTCCCAAGTCAGTCTTGTCAACCATCGTTGTATGTAAAGTCAGTGGCCGTTCTGTAGTAGTTGGCACCCGGGAGGATCCTTCGTCACCACGTGCAGGGAGTGCCGTCAAGAGGAGGGTTGAAGGGGGGGGGGGTTGATCAAAGGCTCGGTAATGCCTGTGCCTGTACTCTTACATGTACAGCATGTAAAATGGGGTTATCTTTCGCAATGCTTTAAAGTTGTTATATGTTTGTAAATTCTCACTTTTGGAGAACGCTTATTTTTGATATTATCTTAAACTGTTAAAGACAGGAATGTTTATTTTTTTGATCTAGCCTAGTACAAAGGGGAACCTCTCCCTTTTGGTATTTTTTTGGTAATGTAAGGTAACTAAGAAGCAAAATGATGATACTTCACCCTGACGATAATTGGAATAATTCTCATTATTTTGTCACTATTTCTATTTGCCTCTATTTTTATTTTGGACTGCTGTACGACACCCTCTGAGACTGGCACTAGAAGAGGACTTCCCACCCGCCCTCTGTTAGGACGCCACCAATAAAGTTCCCTTTCCTTGTCAGAATCAGGGAAAAATTGTCTTTCCCTCTTTCATGCTCAGGTCCTTTAAATGCTACTAGTTAGAAACTTAAAAATATTTTTCTTGCGCAAAGGAAGGCAGTTGTAATTTAGGACAACGGCTAAACAGGCCTAGAAAGAAATCAAATTTCAACGTAAAAGTAATCAATAATGTACTTAGTTGTTCGAATAAAGAAACGCTAAAGAAACGCTATTAATTCTTAGTTTCTGTAACTTTTATGTTTATATATATATGTATATGTATGAACTTTTTCGATCTTGTTAGACCTTATTAGTGCGGCTCAGAGTAGGTTTCAAGACTGAATAGCAAGACTGTCACAAGCATAACTTGCGTTAGTCCAGCCCTTAAGGGTACACTGCTTATGAATACCAGAGTGCACAAGCTCCTAAGAGCGTGCTATGCATATAGCAACAGCAGTACGTCTAGGTGTGCCATCTTGAAACAAGAGAGTGATCAACAAAACAAGGTCTTACCGTAGCACATCTAAATATATATATATATATATATAGTAAAAGAGAAGAGTTCCACGTGTACTCCGATAAAATAGATTGTAAAACAGGAAAC
>WURT03165647.1:0-10602 GCA_009936505.3 Holothuria glaberrima | reverse complement strand
TGTTTTTCTGGTAGTGTAATTTTGACAAATATGAAATACATCAAAATCTCAAAAATCAAATTTTTGCCCAAAAATGGGCAAAAAATGACTTTTATTGTTTTTTGTTACTTTTCTACATAATGACGGCAAGGCAAATTAAATCAACTCAAATTCAATAATGCTAGCTGGTATCTAATCAGGCTTTACAAAAAACATCACATTTAAAAATTGTTCTTTTTCGGCAAAATTATCAATTTGAGTACTTTTTAAGGGAAAATTATGGGGTTTATGATCCTTGAAGGTCAAAATTTACACTTTATCACAAATGACTAAAGTATGAAAATGTACTGGTAGGCTTTTGGGTCAATATTGAACTGTTCTTGTTCTCATAAGAAAAGATTTCTAACATAGAAAATAATGTAAACCATCGTATAAACACTATTTGAGATATCAGGCATTATTTACTATAGGATGTCTTTATTTTCTTTGATTTTTGTAACTTCGTTTTGTCAATATTGACCATAGTAGGGTTCAAATTGACTAACATTTATACTTTCCTGATAGCAAATTATTTGGAAATATGAAATACATAAAAATCATGAAAATCATATTTTTGCCCAAAAATGGCCAAAAATGACCCAAAAATGATTTTCACACGTGCCAGCCCCCTAACTTTATTCGTTACTATATGTAGATTGGATCTAGCGTGGCTGACTGCTTGTACTAAAAAATTTTTTTTAAGCCTTTTCAGGCCAATGGCTGGCCTACTAAGACTGCGGTTTTAGAGTCCAGTTGACCGAGACTACATTGTGTTAAATCCCTGGCCCGCAGATTGATCTTCCCTACAGAGAGCTGAAACTCCCAGCACGCTGAGTCCTCGCGGCTGAAACACCGACCAGGATAATCTTCAGTGCTGTGGCACCCTCAGAGAAATGAACCATTCAGCAGGGTAAATCTTGAGTACGCTGACACCCCACCCCCGGACTGCCTCCCAGACCGCTGACACTTTCAGGACTATGAACCCTCACTTCGTCACTCCAGGGCGCTGGCACCTTCAGTGGGCAGACATCGCTATAAACGGTAAGAAGGGGTGGATGCCTCAGCTTAAACCCAGTCAGATAATTTTCAAGTGGCCTAGTTTACAGGTGAATCAAACCCCACCAAATTGTTTAAGCAATACCCGTAATTAACGTTCCTATGATGGTCTGGACTGGTGCTTACCTAGTCAGTCCTAGATCTAGAACCTATTCAGGGTGGCGTGGTGGACAGCAGAACTGGAAGAGGGGGGCTACATATTTCTCGGAATACAACAGGATAACTAAATAACGATGTAGTCTAGGCCTCGCTTACCTAATCTAACACAGTTAGCTTGGGCTAGGTGTCATATAAGCTTAAACAGTATGAAGGACTCCTTTTTCTTTGATAAACTATGCCTTTCGTAGTAATAATAACCACACATATCGCGTCATTCTCCTTGGTTTTCTTGCGACTTGAGCTTCTGTCACGGTCTCTTCGTGCCTGTCTGAATTCGGCTTCAACACACGAGTGCCGTGACAAGCACGACCTCACCTGCTTCCCACAGGTAGCGCACCACTAACTCAGGAAGAATCCCCGGGAAGGATATTGCCCTATGAATTTAGCACCCTAGAAAAAAAACTTTTGGAGGACAGTTTAGACTATGTTGCTAAAGTGATGTTTCAATTTGTGATGAGTTCAAGTTGTGATGTGTACGTAGGATAGGAACTGAAGCACTCATCCTGCAAAAAATAAAGAAAATTGAAGGTGTTTCAGGCACTTTTTGCAATATATCCTTCCGCGATGCAAAATGACAATTGGAATGCAGTACAAAAACGGGAACCACCACTTTGTGATACAAACTCTAATTTCAACAGTTATCATGCACAAATTTGAAATCATTGTAAAGGCCTGCCCCTGTTGTTTCTTATGAGGGGTAACTTGTGTTCGTTGACAACTTCTACACGGATCAAGGGGCCTCGAAACTGACCAAAATTAGTGCGTAACTCAATGGAGGAATAAACAGTGGTATGCTACCTATAGGCCGGATATCACGTACCCAGTGGAAGCGAAGGAATGGAATGCTCATTTTGTCAAATCGGGGTGGCACCTCTTGGACCAAAAAATCATTTCTGCTTGCATTACCACTGTGAAAGGTAAATTGTCCCCATTAAGCGTTCATCGCGGGCTTACATTGACCATCGTCATCGTGAATATTAACGCCTAAGTGAAGTGGCAGTAGGTCAAAAGAGGAAAAATGTTTTAGGCAGTCTCTTGTGAAGTATACTAGAGTTATAGGCCTATGTTCGGTGGTTGTGAGTTCTGTGAAAATTGAAATGAGTGACCATACAGTTGTCGTGTATAAAGTTTCGGGATACGCTTGTTTTATGGCCAAAACAAGTTGACTCAGCCTGTGATTTTCCTTAACTCTAGTATTAAAGTATAAGTAATGTTAATCAATTCGTCTTTGTCACATGTAACTGCTGACCATACTGTTTGCCTCATGTTGTTTCCTTATATTTTACAAGCTTACAAGTATTATAACTTTTCTTAGTAATCAAAAGCAGCTTTGCAAGTTTTATTACATTGCTCGTCGTACCCTGTCACAGTAATTGTTTATCGTTTAGGTCATGTAACCAATGGCTTACTGTATCAGAAAAGCTTGTGAGCGTACAATTTTAACGGTTAAGAACTAGTTAGGTATTGGGTGATAAGTATCTCCAACAACATGATGCAAATTCTACAATCACTATACCCCTTTAAATTTGGTTTGGTACTTGAACTTTAGACTTGGTTTGCTTGCTTGTATGCGTGCTTTCCTTTAACACTTCCATATGCTGGTTTATTTAGTAAAGTAATCCGCACAGCTCTGGCAACGGTGAAGTGTCTGCAAATACTGACTGGAACAGTGACGTTTCCTTTAAAGCTGAAAGAGACTGTAACAACAGGATGTTTTAACTAACTTCTTACAACGATGGTGAGTTGTGAATTAACTTGTTCTACCTTTTACCCATAGATTATAATTACCAAGGCTTGATGGGAAAAGTATATCATTTAACTTTGTTACAAATATCATTTGCGGTTCCTGTGTGGATTCTGTGAATACATTTTTTGGCACAGACTAAATAACTACCGTACTGCACACTGAGGATTTCAATACGTCTAAGGCGGTTTTGTGGTTTGTTGGTCCATGTTTTCAGATCTTTAATAGAAATGCCCTAAAGCTCAGTTACAGCTGCATGCCCAATATCCGAAGAATAATTTAAACCTCCTACAACAAATCCGTACTAGACACGGAACGAGCAAAAAACCGCGAAATCAACGCAAAAGAATGCAACTGTCCTAGGACGGATGAATGCCATCTAGATGGCAAGTGTGTCATCGAAGGGTTATTTACCAGACCACTGTAGAGGGGCCAACATCATGGACCAACAAACATGTGTCGGAATTGCGGAGGGTAAATTTAAGACCAGGTATAGCAATCCGTAATCAGCTCATTCCGTACTTACAGATACAGAATCAACACGGAACTGAGCAAATATGGTTAATCCCTAAAAGACTCTAAAGCGCGGGTCAAACTACAGCGATTTCGGATCGGATTATGGTCCGATTTTTTTGAGTTTTAGTTAAAATCTTTTCCATCTCTGGTCGGAAAGAACCGAAAATTTGCCACTCTGAATAAATATATAAAAAAATCGGACCGTAATCCGTTCCGTAATCGCTGTAGTGTGACCTTCGCTTAATGTACAGGTTTCCATTAAATGGAGGACAATAAACGAGTCACACCTTATTCTAACGTCACAAAGAGTACAGTCTATCTTTGTATGAAAAGTTTTTCATCCTTTGACAGCCAGGGTTATGTTCGCTTTATAACAGAAGTGAGCCAGTGTCGACCTGTAGGCTGCAGGAAAAAGTTTCAGTTGTGTATAAGAGATAGCCAGTCCCCCGCAAACTAACCGTCAGCTTTCCGTAGCTCCTCTGATATGCATGACTAAGCGCACCATGGGGGAAACAGTGCCTTACTTTTTAAATGCACCTGACGAGTGGGTTCGACTTTGCCGGCTATACAGAACAGATCTATAGTGAAGAAATATATTAGTGTTATGAATTAGCCAGGTTAGTCTTCCTAGTTATTTTGCTGTTTCTTAAATCGAGCACTCTGAGATATATATATATATATATATATATATATTGTATGAAAGTCGTATTAACTGGACGGGTCGATCATGAAATTGAAATCAATCCCACATATATTTATATATATATATATATAATCGCTACTATAGGGGGAATCGATATATCGCAGTTTGAAGGGGAAAACAATACGTAAGCTTATATTTCGCCATCAGGAAACCAGACAAACATCAAGGTTTTTTCAAAGGCCCACCCTCCGAAAGTGTTAACAGATACGTGTACATAATTTGGTCAACATTAAAAAAATTACATATAGATTGTGTGGGGACGTTACCATCCGTTTTCGTATTCCAATATAAAAAGCGTGTATTTTCGCTGAGGGAGACCTGATTTTTGCCCTTCTAGGCGATTATCGCGGTTTCGTTAAGGGGAAATTGAAACAACAAAATACATAAGCATAATTATATTTCCCGATAGCGTGTTTGAGATATAATCAACGTTATTTCAATGGCCCATCCGTACCTGTTAACATATACGTGTACGTAAATTCGTTTACATCGAAGTAATTGTATATAAAATGTGTGGTTGAAAGGATATTACCATGCGTTTATGTATTCCCATATAAAAAGTGTGTGAAAACGTTATGGGGAAACGATATTTTCCCCCTATTTACAATTTCCCCCTAATGTTGTTTTTTTCACACGATATTTCCCCAAGGTGAAAATTAGGCATATATATATATATACATATATATATATACATATACATATATATACATATACATATATATACATATACATATATATACATATACAAGATACTCATATACATATATATATATATATATATACATATTAGGTTGAGTGTGTTGGAAAAGCACAAAAGGTGCTACCTAAGGTCTTGTAGCCATTTTGTATTTGCAACTGAAGAAGAGCAGTAGTAAGGCTCGAAATATTTTGTATGTGTTCAAGCTGTTGTATTCTAGTTGGAAATGGGAGTATCATTTTTACTTTGCTTTTTTGTTTTCATATATATATATATATATATAGAAACACACCAGACGCTCGACATATCAAATATAAAATCCGTTAAAATTTATTAAAAATCAGTGAACAAATGGATTTTAAAGATCTTCAATACAACACTGTTCTCGATAATAGGCAAGTGAGCATACTCAACTACGACTTTTCGAAAAGATCATCTTTTCTTGTTCACGTATAAAAGTAAACTGATTGTAGAAGCCACACAAAATGCAGATCAAAAACTCATGTAAAAGAAAAAATATATATATTTATATAGATATATATGTATATTGCTAATTTTGGGATTAAGGGGAAATATTGTATGAAAAAGCCTGCCTAATAACGGAAATCGTCTAAAAGGGGGAAAATCAGGTCGACTTTGCGAAACTACGCTTTTTATATACGTGTACGTAAACGGATAGTAATGTCCTTTTCACTTCGTAATCTATATGCAATTACTTCAATGTTGACCAATTTACGTACACGTATCTGTTAACACGTACAAATGGTTGGCCATTGTAATTACGTTGGTGTATATCTGTTTTTCAAATTCTACCAAATGGTGAAATATAATCTTATGTATTTTATTGTTTATTCGCCTTTACGAAGGGGAGTGTCACGCCCCGAAATGTTTTCCCCTATGGTGGACTCTAGCGTTATATATATATATATATATATACGCCCAAGCGTGTTTACACACTGTTTATATAAGAATACGTAAACGCATGGTAACGTCTGTCCAACCACACAATCTATATGCAATTACTTCAATGTAGACCAACTTACGTACATGTGTCCGTTAACACGTGCGGCTGAGGGGCAATTAAAATAACGTATACGACCATTTCGAAACCTAAAGGCATTATTCGGTTTTATCAATATTTAACATAATTTTGAAAATCTTTGAAAGATCCCAGGTCCATATGCACCTCTGCACAATTTGAGAAATGAGGAATTTCAGAGGTATTACCATAGTTTCTATTGCTCTTTGAGTCACTTAGAAACATAATTTACATTTTGTGCAGGGTGCCACTGTTATGACCTCCTAAATGGCTCATTTGGAGAGAGTGGATAGACCTACGTTGGTTTCAAGATCTTTCTTGCAGGTTAGAATCTTAACTGTTGTTCCCATTGCAAATATCATATCATTCATAGGACTCGTGCCTGTAAGGAAATGACCCCTTTAAGGATTCCTGTTACTAAGTTTTTCAGTTTTACTTCATCAGTTACGACTCTCTTTTTTTGTATGATGTTAAGGTCGAAATGCCGGCCTGAAATTGTTTAAAGTACAAAATGTCTGAGCATCGTTTATGTTAAACTTGATTGTTGCACTTGAAAGGATATACAGGTGGAAACCTGTTAGTCCAAAGATGTTAAGCTATGTTGAAAAATGTGACCTCCTCCTGGAGACAATTTCCAAATTTAGCAATGCTCTGTGCAAGGTCCTGACAATGAGAATTCTTAAACAAATCTTGGTGTCAACAGTCATGATCATCACGGCTCTTGTCGTCCTTTGCAGGAATGGTTATCTCAGTGATAGAAACACTAACAACTAAGATAGATGGAAAAAATATACAGAATATCTTTAGTAAAATACGTATTGGCGAAATAGCTAGTTTAGAGACTTGACCAGGAAAACTCTTCAGCCTCCTAAGGTTCACGTCAAGTTCCGGTTGCAAAACCACATCGGCTTCATCCTCCCGTTTACCAGAATGCCACCACACTGACAACATTGAAGATGTATATCTGTGCTCGATTTTGATAACTTTACCAGTGGGGTATCTAGCTATCAAGCTAGGTAAAATTTAAAATAACATTGAAGGTACACTGAGCGTAAAAGACCTACCTTATTTCACCTTAGATTGTGTGTAAATTCTTGTTTTTCGATACAGTGGGAGGTGGTTTATTTAGGTACGAAGCAAAATTGACAGGTTAGCTATCCTACTTGTCTGAAACGTTGGAGTTTAATATTCAGACATGAAAAATGGGGTCAAATTTTCCAAGTGCTTTTGCAATTTTTTTTTTTCATTTCAATGACGATTTCCTCTCTATAACCTTCTCTATTTATAAAGTCTTTTCTTTTCTCTCTTTTTAAAGTACTTAGCAGGTGAATTAAGAGATGAATGGCTAGATCTTGGCAGATACCTAAAGATATCGGAGACAAAACTTCACGAGATAAAAACGGAAAATACAAGGCAAAGGGAAGCAAAATATCAAATGCTGATAAGCTGGAAACAAACCAGAGGTGAAGATGCCACCCACACCATTCTTGCTGGAGCACTTTTAAAAGTGCAAAGAAAGGATTTATGGGATAAAGTGTGGGTTGGTAAGTACTTTTGTTTTTGATGAGGCAAATTGTTGTTGTATTTGGCACACAAGGTGCGGATCGGGGTGGTCAGGCTCAAATACTAGAAATCTAGATCTTATACTCCTCGCCTTTTTTAGCCAATAACTTCTCCAAAGAGCTCCAGGCATGTTCAAATGTTGTTGTAAATACTCTGGATTCGCATCCTGTAAAAGGATAAATGCTGTAAAATATCATTGGCAATACATATGGAAAAAGTGTGACTACATGTAATGCTGCTATCGTATCATATAACCTTATCGAAAACGATAATCCTAAAACTCGAACACTCTCGGGTTTAAACATTCCCAGGTCGAGTCATACCAAAGACGTTAAAAACGGAACCTTCTGCCGTTGTTCGTGATGCTCCGCATAAGCAATGGAGTAAGGGAAAACAAGCCAGTGAGCCACAACTGGAAAAAAGGCCGCGGCCGGCTCGACTTGAACCAATTGGTTGTAAACTGGGCCGTTAAACCTCATCTAACTAACTAGCTCGGGTTTAAACAAAAAAATGAAGGTGGTGCATGTGACAAACACATGAACTGTGGAAAGTCATATGATGGGCATTCACAATGTATCAAACATTTAAAACGTCCATTAATTATTTGAGGATAGAAAAACAACATGTTACGAATTGGATTCATAACTAGAGAAAATTGGAACGACCAACTAGTAAAGGTGTACAGCACCACCGTAATGTATTAGTTCGCATGTTTTGAATACATTAAAGATGAACATATATTTTATTCAAAGCTGTCTGCAATTCGAGATTGAAAACTCAGCTTCGAATGGTACTTTTTGTCACTTATAGTTTGACTTGCGATTTTACTTTTGACGATTTTTCAGAATTACGATAAGTGCCTGTTAAAAATATATCGGACATCAAGCAACAGACTTATGTTCAAGTCACGTTTCACATAGAATGTGGTCAGACGTTTTACAACTTGCAAACATCATAAACTACCACCATTAACATGGAGATGGGGGAGATACAGGAAGGCAATTTCGCCATGCCTTTCGTGCTGTGCTCATTCAGATCTTTATTTGCTTTCAATATTGTCTGAGTAGCTTAAGGTACATTGTCTGGCGATAACAATTTTATGTTGCAATTTTACTCTTTTGACTTTTTAAAATATGTTTCGTGTTAGACATACAAATTGTGAAAGAACCGCACGAAATAGAGAATGCTCAATCTACATTGTTATATTTTTAAATTGTAATTTGTCTTTTTCAGTTTTAAAAGTGAAATAGAGGCAGGGATCGGTTTGACCATCTGTACTTTGAACAACCTGATAGATTTTCAACCTAACTTTTTACCTGGGCCATAGACCTGGAATTGATTGGCCGCAGGACAAACCATTTTTTTACTCAAATTCTTAGAAATCTGTGACTTGACTGACTTTATGATGAGTTTTGACTTGACCTTTATTGCAAATGAACCAAAACGGCTCGCAAGTTTGACGCTGGCTTCCAGGAAATGACTTATGACTTTCAAAAGAGACTTGCTAAAATCTCTTCAATGTTTTGGTCAAAACAGGTATGTTTGTTATTCCCAACAACCCAACAAAATGTAAAGAAATTGCTGCTGGTCCAAATTGCACCACTATGTTAGTACCTTGATAGTAGGTTACTTATAACACCAAAGGTAATGTGTTTCATGGAGAGCAACCGCCGTTGTACACTGTTATAAGGTGCGGGACGGCTATTATATAATTTTCGCCTTCTTTACAGATGAAAATGAGGCCAAGACACTACCACAAGAAGACGAACTCTCCCCTGAACGATCACTGGGCTTGCCAAACAAAGGTAGGTGTCATTATGTAATGCAACAAAGGGATTTTAATCACCCTCCTATTTTGAGTAAACCTTTCTGCTCTAATCTTTGGGATTTTATAATATTCCCTTATTTATTCGAACCAATATTTGCATTTAAAATCTTTATTTGTAACAGGGGCATCTAGGACTGCTTGCGTAGCAAGTGAGGAACCAATGTAAATTCCCACGACCACAGACAATGTAAAAGATACTGCAGGAGCAATAATACCCCACAAGATGTAAGATTTTAAATTATACTTTGTACATCTGAAATCGGGAGGCAATATCCTTTTGGGGCTAAGAGATGCACTTCCTTGCAGGTGTGGAAATTTTAAGCTAATTTCAAGCTATTCTGTGCATTGAAACGACTAATATGACTTTTATCTTGACAAATTGCACATATGCTTAAAAACCAATAAATCATGCGACCGTTTGTTTCAGCCTCGTTCCTAGTGTTGCTCATCTGTTTTGATGCTGCATGGGACAAACATGAACAATGGATGCGTCTTCTTTTCTTGCCGAAGTCATAAGAAACCTATGCAAATATTAATGTGTGTATGTGTCTTTACTTGTAACGCTTAGCTAATAACTCGATATCTCAAGATAGGAATTATAAATACTTTTCATATTCACTGTACAGATCTCACACCAAAACCACAGTGATATTATATCTACGCATAGATCATTTTGAGCCCAAACTCTGACACAATGTAAACCACATATCTCAAGTTTTTTTTAATACTTCACTATGTAAGATATACCAGTGAACATAAGCACCCATTATTTTGAGATCAAGTTAATCTGAAGTAACCAAAAGTACAATGAAAACCTCGAAAAGAGCTTGCAAAAACTATATTTCAAGATGTATTCTATATTTCGCATGTGAAAGTCCTACATGGAGTAAAAAAAACGTTCGTTGCTCGAAGGTCGAAAATAGACAATCTGTTGAAAGCTTCGAATAACGGTATTGCAAGTAACCTAACTTCTTCTAGATTTCATAGTGTTGTAAATGTTTAGTTTCAGAGCTGGACCTCAATTGTTTTTATAGAGGTCAAAGGTCATTTGAGATGACAGAAATTGGAATTTGTGCAAACCTCCTGAAAGCAATATTCCAAGAAAGACAAACTTGAGGAACCATACTTGGCACAACGTTACTCCATCTTGAGTCACCGGCGTACGGGGCGGGGGCACTTTGTCCCCCAAAATTTTGGTGAACCCCAAAATTCGGGCAGAATCTATGGAAATATTCGGGCACAATCCTTGTAAAAAAGTTTTTTGATTCGTTTAAAAAGA
>WURT03165636.1:0-10602 GCA_009936505.3 Holothuria glaberrima | reverse complement strand
AGGGTTTGGGTTACAGGGCATTTTATGGGGCTTTTGCCCTCCTTTGCCCTTAAATTTGTTATGTTATGTTATGTTAAGAATGGCCACAAAAATTAATGATGATCAAAATCATCCGTCACATCAAAAACCTTAATGTAAAGAAAACCTTAGAAATCCATGCATTTTACCTAATTACAGAATAACTTCATTCCCTTGTCTACACAGCAGTCCTTTTGGTGCTGGGATAAATTAAAAAATCAACGGGTGAGTTTGCTAGGGGGAGACTGTTGGCAGAGGGGGCGACTATGTAGGGGGAAACTTCGAAAGGGGCGACTTTGCTAGGGGAAGACTTAACTGGCAACCGGTACAATAAGCCAGGGAGACTGCAGTGTCGGTAAATAAAATGTCCGCTAGTTGTGTCATTTAATTTGCAACATGAATCAGATGCAACGCCGCTAGGGGAGGGGGTTTGTAGTTGTACCCCAATTTCAACCATCTGTATGGGGTTGCTGGTGCGTTTGGCTTGGGGCTGCACCGTAGGGCCGTCAGAAGGGTTCTAAGGGTAAGATCTAGGACTAAAGCTTTCATCTCCATACCGATACCCCTCATTTATCTTTTTCAAGTAAATAAAATAACAAGTTAGGCCTAAGTAGACTCACCGTTCTCCTTTTCCGACTTCTTATAACGTTGTCTTGATATCCCGATATACGGCGGCTCTGTCCCTTTTGGAGGGGACTTGAATATTTCGTTAAGTTTTCGAAGAACATAATAGCGCTTAGCAGGTTTCTTATTCCACTCTTCTCTTCGAAAGAAACTTTCAACATCAAATGGAAGAGTTTTCTGAGCTTCCAGTCTCATGAACGTTTGGCCTGTATGAGTTTCCTTCTTACAGTGTTCAAACTTGCATCTCACTGTTCCAAGAGGAGAATATCTGTTACCTGGGAAACTGTGATGTGCGATATGATGAGATAGGATGATCACATCTACAATAAGAGCTGTGATGAGGAGCCAGTAAAATGCATCCAGGACACGATTTTTGTATCCCATTGATACAACAAAGGGAAAACTTGGAAAAAAACTATTTCAAGTTTGGTATACTGGAGAACACCAAAGTTAGCCGCTACTGTTGTTAACGTCTACTGTACCAGTCCAAGCTATAAAAGTATTGCACACTTTCAAAACTACGAGCTTGTCGGCCTCTGTGTCACTACCCTCATGTACTCCCACAATATTGCTTGTACTGTTCTACCACGTCATGGCAAGAAACACTAATTTTTACGGAAAAATCCGACTCTGAAATCTCTAGGGAGTGACAGAGTAACAAAATATTTGTATTTACAACGAAAAGTATGGATACAGTAGTTGAATCATAAACAGATAAACATCGAAGTTACACTGCTTGAAATATAGTACTGCAGTGAATGTGGATGTGCGCAGTCACTCCTGTCTGTGGTATGTTTAAAGAACTCGGAACGCGTAACGGCATTGTGAGTGTGTGCATATTCATAACAATAGACCGTTTACTTAAATAAACGTCATTGTCAACTTTGCCTAACTTCAATGTCTCTTTATACCCTCAATTTCTTTATCTTTTTTTTCTTATGTTAGTAATAGTTTATAGCAATTTAAGATGGCATATACGTGCTTCCTGTCGGTCTTCAAAGACGGGAAGGCACTATTGTTCGGTGTTCTTTCAAGTCGATGCCATTCATAGTCTGAAGACATGAGTGTGGTACAAGCTGTCCGTATTAGCAGTTAGTTAGATGAGGTCCAGTTTCCAACCCAGTTTCCGGCCCAGTTTCCAACCAATTGGTTCAAGTCGAGCCTGCCACAGCCTTTTCCCAGTTGTGGCTCACTGGCTTGTTTTCCCTTACTAGTTTACATTTTTGAAGTCTCTGGTATGACTCGACCTGGGAATCGAACCCGGGCCTTCCGCGTGAGATGCTTATGCTCTACCATTAGACCAAACACGCGGCTGAGCCCGTCCGCATTAGCAAGACAAACATTTTCACTGAGGGACAATGGAAAGACACAGGGGCGTAGCGAAGGTGTAATGTTGGGGGGGGGGGGGTTAGAGATCATGTTTTGCCGACAGATCTGCTGGTGCGTAATATGAGCGTGAAGCGCGAGCTTTAGCGGGTGGGGTCCTGGGGCAAAGCCCCGGTGGGGCCCAAGGCGCAAGCCCCAAGAAGCTCTGATGTTTCGCATATTTCTGGGTAAAAAATTAAGTCCCAGGATAGGTATATTTTGGTTCATGATACATTAATCAATGCAAAGATTCCCAATAATTTGTGGTAAGTTATTCCTCCCGTCATGCCACTATACTTTAGGAGCTGAACCTGACGTTTTGAATTTGAACAATATGCGTTCAGCATTTGAACACCAGACTCGTCAGGCGTTCAAATACGGTAAGTGTTCAAAATAGGCGAATATGCTTCGAGTGCCAGGATTCATTTCAGTGGCGTACCCAGGATTTTTCTCAAGTGGGGGCCATGCAGTACGTCGTGTGATCACCGGCCTGGGGGAGGGGTCTTAGGAGAGGGGGTGTCTCCCTCCCCCTTTGAAAATTTTTTGAAAAATTAGGTGTCCTTACATGCAATCTGGTGTCACACTATGCTACATTTTTGAAGTAGAATTTGTTTTAAAAAATTGACGTATTTTAGGAATCAAATAAAAAAAGTGGCATCAGTGAGGGTAGTGATGGTTCAATGCCCCCTGCGTACGTCACTGATGCGTTCTGTATCGGTTACATTTTGGTGTTCAAAAGTTGAACGTCTGAACGGTTTGCAATGAAAGGAAGACACGCGCGACACGCATTATTTTTTCCCATGATGTTTGTGGGTAAACCAGATCCTCAGGAATCTGAAAAATGTGTTTGAAGTCAAGGTTAGGGTTTAGAAAACGGGCTAAGTATACCCTTGGGTGCTGTTGATCACATGGTGATGATAAAAGCGAGGTATAATGTCCATAAAGTGTGTGTTTTCAAGAATGTCATATGCAGTGTTTTAGCTAGGACCTTTTCTCACCGATCTGTGACATTTTTGCTGACAGACCGAAAATTTGCCGACGGCGACCAAATATTTGGGGGGGGGGGTAACACCCCCACACACCCCGCTCGCTACGGCTCTGGTCAAAGACATAAGCGTATGGTGAGCTCTAAGTTTCATTCAATTGGGTGAAGTGGAGCACTTTTGTCAGTTTGTGACCAGAAAGGTAGTACATAATTTGCCCGAAAATAGCAAATGTTCTACCCGAACGGAACGTCACAGCCGCAACCCCCTGCAGCCCCGCCTTATAAGTCAATTGCGGTGAAAAATTGTAACTGCATGCAATGTCCATTAAATATGACGAGCAGCGCCCTTCATTGTTAATGTCGGTCAGTGGTGCACGTTTAATCTAACTGCAACTGAGAGAGCTCCCCTTCCCATTGGACCCTAACCATGCACTTATTTGAACCTGATGTTCTCCTATCTCTGCACATATCAGACCCTCTTTGGGCCACAGCGTTTGGATCCCAACGTACTAACCGAATGAGTCACTTGTTGGGAATACGACGAAAACCGCATTGAAACTAACGGGGTTATTTTGACCACTGGCTTTACTAGGCCAAAATCAACTGATAGCCGCCCTAGGCTCTCGAGTTCCTTCCCGGACTTCTTGTTCATTTTCAAAGAGAGAATTCAAACATTGAGTTTTAACTGAATAAACGTTTGTTGCATCAGTGTATCATATGTTGGTTTTCGAATGTCTCGGTCTGTTTTTCGGTTTTAAGTTATTCTCAAGAGATTTATTTCTGTGTATGGCAGTGACGTATATATGTTTAATGCTTGTACGAATAGGCCTACCTTTCGCTTATTTCTTGCCTAGGCACCAAAAACGGAAAAGTTGCTTTCTTCTTTCCCATAGTTATTTGTGTTATTATAAACGTTAAACTTCTGCAAATAGTACAGTGAGAAATATCGGTGGACTTTGTGTCTCTGCAGTATGGCAAACCATACGTTCATGTTGTACTACCGATTTTTTTTTTTTTTATTCTGAGGCCTCATATCTCAAAAACAAAAGGAAAAAGTACTAAATTCAATAATTTCGACGCGTAATACCAACATGTTGTTTCTTTTTCTCTAGTTATTGGTGTAGGGGCTACAAATTCAGTAGTATTAAACGAAGACACGAATGCACCGCTCTTTACCGTTAGAGTACCTTTATAGTGATAGTAGCGACATTAACGTTCCAAAAACGTCACGTGATAACAGGGGCCATTTTGTTTCCTAAAAGTTTCTTCAATAAACAGACAGTGTATGGTATTCGCAAAGAAAATGACGGGTTGATATGCATTTGGGTGCAACAATCGGTCCGAGAAAAGGTTTAGAATGTACCGATATCCCATCAATATCAAAAGAAGAAAGAGTAGGTTGTGGTTCGTGGGCCCAGGGCCATATACTGAGAACAATATGACTTTAGAATAACGCTATGATTCCGAGTTGTCGAGGTTCTAAGGTGAATGTGAACAACAGTTTCATGTCCTTCTTTATGTGTTTTATTTATAGATACCTCGCATGTCATACTACGTAATGCTCCATAATTTGTGGGACCTGGGCCTAGGGCCCCAAATTATGTATGTTTTTAGACTAGTAGCCTACTCTCACAGGTAGCAAACCTATATGGGCCCATAAGGGTTCACCCATATGGGGCCCATTAAAGTTTGCACCCAAAATTCATAAGGGGCCATATGGGCCAAATGCCCATATGACGCATATGGGATAGTTCTGGGGCCATGTGGGACAATTGCCCACCTGGGCCCCAAAACTATCCCATATGTGCCATACGGGTCATGTGGGCTGACCCATACGGGTCCCTTATAAATATTGAATGCAAAATCATATGGGCCCATATGCTGGTCCATATGGGCCCCTAAGGATCCCATATGGGAATGTTACCTTAACTGTGCAATTCAAATTCAAATTACCTGTATAATGACAATTATAACAGCTCAGAAGTAATTAAGTGTGACTTTAATGTCTTTGTGTTGTTCAGTGCTTTTTTGCCCAAATTAGGGCTCTTAGCCCGAATCCTTTAATCGACTATCAAGCTGCAATGTATTCTGAACCTTACTCCTGAAATATGTATGCCTAGCTATTATCCACCTCAAGTGAATAGACCCAGTGCTGATTCAAAGTAAGGTATTTTCGGTTCATGCACGAGGTATCCCTATTGCTCGGGCCCTATAATTTGGCCAAGAGACCCGGCCCAGGGCCATATTGTGTGAACACAGGAAACCTTTTTTCTCTTCACTGAATTTGATACATGATACCATCGGAATGTTCATTTGGTGTCAGAAAAAATTTCACCAGGGTTTAGTCTATGAAGTCTTTGGGCCCTTCGTGTGGTCTAAGGGCCTTTTGCCATTCGATTCCGACCCGGCGCCCCAAAGGAATTTCGTCGCATAATCCCGTATGGTTCGCCACCGTGACACCACGTAACAAATTTTAAAACGTTTTGTGAACTTTTGGTGTAAAAGGAAAAGGTGATCGATCATAAGTGCTATGCATAAAAAATAAGAACTAATGATTTGCCCGTAGGGCCATTGTCTTCCCCCCTCTCCTTGACCCATTTCAATGTGATACGCGATACTCTATCCCTCCCGTTCCATTGTCACCAGAAACGATAAAAATTAAACCCACGGTGCTTACATGGGACTCGGGAGTCATTGTGCAGTGTAGGCTAGACAAATGGAAACAAAATGGCGTCCAAATTTAAGTCCAAATTTAAGTTGTCGCTTCTCTCCCAATAAAGGTACTCTATTTACCGTACAGGGAAAGCGCCCTTATTATTTTCAGGGCTTCACTTGTTAAACACAGGGTACACTGTGTCATCCTCCCTTGTTTCAATTTCTATGATAAGGACAGTTTGCTCTTAGGTGGAAAGCATTCAGTGTAGTTACACGAAACAGACAAGGTAGGCTACGTTGCACATGTACACTCTATACCGTGTACTATGTGCAGGTGGCCTCGAACATAGACTACATCAAACTATTTATTTTGCATTTTATTATCAGCGTACTTAAAAATGGCACCGGTCATAATTCTCCGGATCCTGTGCTTTTTAAATTGTGTTAAACTGCAAAAGCACTACAAAAGCAAATTTCTTCAACTGGTATCAAAACTTTGATTGTCAAATCCTTAAACTAAATTCACAAAAATTTCTCTTGTAAAGGTAGTTAAGTACACAGGTACTCTTTGAAATGTTTGCCCTTCCCATGGAGTTAGTGCACTAAAATGGAACTGTTAGCACAATGTGAGTGTAACAAAGTGTACAAATGGTTTATTACTCTAACTGCTAATATTTTTTTATGACTGACGTAAATTGTGACAAACCTAAGTGTTGATTGTTACGCGGGTGTGCACTATTTGAGCACAAGGTAGTTTTTATGCATATACAGGCCAATAAAGTTTTATTGACGCAAACTTGCAGGAATCATGAGAGGTCCTGTGCACCAGGTCCGTAGCCAAGGTGGGGGCCCGAAGGGGCGAACCCCCTTGAAACCATTTCGCCCCCTTCAGCCACTTGTCTGGCTACGGGCCTTCTGTGCACAGAACCAGCGGCGATATTTACACTCTGTTTACTTTGAGAGCAATACAAACAAGGTGCATTTAGGTGTGAAATGTCCACTGCTAGCAGTAAACCTGCTGGTCCATTGCAAGCCGCTGACTTTTTAAACTTCCTCCTTGTGTTCTGCAGGGCTGAGTTTAGACGCTATATTGAATGCACGTACTTATTTTCGGGTAAGCTATTATGAAAGTCTATTTCAGGGCCGGATTTACAACGGGGCCAACCAGGGCCCAAGCCCGGGCCCCCACATTTAGAGGCCCCACACTTGGGTGTCAAAAAAATTAGAGGCATGAGATGCTTTACCGTCCGTCTGTCGATGGTCAGCATGTGAAATATGGACCTTGGTTCGGAACTCCACATTGAACAAAAGTTATCTTCCCATAAATACATGGGACCTATAAGGATGCATGGTCTTTATTTTACGGCATTTGCGTAACTTGTCACACAAGTGACCCACAAGCTCCATGAATTCAGTGTTTACAAAATTAATATGAATTCTGTCGGTTTTGTACAAAACAAACTACTGGCATTCAGATATTTGGATGACGTTCTAGTTATCAACCAACGATCATGTGATGGTCTCCCTTATCATGATAGACTCAAATGTCTGGGACTTACTTCTCTTGAGTTAGGACGGATAAGGGGGATATGCTGCAGGTTTCCAAATTCCTTTCTGGTAGGAATTATCTGTCTAATTGAAACTACAGTACTTAGATGTTTGTGCTAATTCCAGTGTTCGTGGCCATTGTATGAAACTGGTGAAGCATTTCTCTAGTCCTGACATCAGAAAGTTCAGCTTCTCTCATAGAGTTGTCAATGAATGGAACCAGGGCCGGATTTACAACGGGGCTAACCGGAGCCCAAGCCCCGGGCCCCCACATTTAGGGGCCCCCACATTTGGGTGTCAAAATATGGAGGAATAAGATGCTTTACCCTGCGTCCGTCGATGGTCAACATGTAAAATACGGACCTTTGTTCGGAACTCCACCCTGAACAAAAGTTATCTTTCCATAAATACATGGAAGCATGCATGTGGTCTTTATTTTACGGCATTTGCGTAACTTGTCACACACGTAACCCCACAAACTCCATGAATTCAGTGTTGACAAAATTAATGTGAATTCTGTCAATTTTGCACAAAACAAACTACTGGCTTCTATATATTTGGATGACGTTCTAGTTATCAACCACCGATCATGTGATAATCTCCCTTATCATGATAGACTCAAATGTCTGGGACTTACTTCTCTTGAGTTAAGAAGGATTAGGAGGGATATGCTGCAGGTTTTCAAATTCCTTTCTGGTAGGAATTATCTGTCTAATTGTAACTACTTAGAAGTTTGTGCTAATTCCAGTGTTCGTGGCCATTGTATGAAACTGGTGAAGCATTTTTCTAGGCTTGACATCAGAAAGTTCAGCTTCTCTCATAGAGTTGTCAATAAATGACAGTCTGCCTGAGTGGGTTGTTAATTCCTCTTCAGTCAATTGCTTCGAGATAAACATTGACAAGTTTTATTGTGACTGTGGCAGAATCTGATTGTAGTATGTGAGTTTTTGTTCGGTTTTTTTGGTTTGTTTTGCGTTTTGTTTTGGGTCTGGGTTCTCACAGAGCATCTTATGGGGCTTTTGCCCTCCTTTGCCTTTAAACTTGCTATGTTATGTCCATGCACTTCACTGTGACCAATCGATTAAGTCTTCAGCCCTGTTTCCATAATCATCGAACAATCGGTAAACATGAATGGCTAATTAAAAGTTTCAAGTAACCTAGGTAAAATTTAAAGTCACCTTTCAATCCGATGAATTAAAACGACATGACCTGTCACGTGCACCGTGCAAAACGAATTCCAATAGGCTAGACCATTTACACTAGACCTAGTTTGTTCCATCCCTTGTGTTAGTGTGATAAATGATGTAGTTGGCTACTAGCAGTAAATTACAACAGACACTTCATCAATGTTGGGGACGTACCTATGCCTTGGGACTAGCTTCCAGGATTACGGGATCTCTTTTCTTATCAACCTCCATTGGCGTAGCCAGAGGGGGCAGGGGCCATGCCCCCAATCGAATTGTAAAAAGTATATTTTTTTATAATTTTTGTAATGGAACAAAAAATTAACTTCAAATGATGCTAAATGTTGCACCAGATTGCATCTGAGGGTACTTAAATGCGGGCCCGTAGCCAGCTTCACATTTTTTTGGGGTGGGGGAAAGTGTTGTGATGGGGGGCATAAAACATTCCACAATATTAATTATTATGCAGTTTCAATTTTCATCTGGGGCCAGAAATGTTTTTGGGGCATTGCCCCGAAATGTCCCCCGTGGCTACGGGCCCGCTTAAATATTCAAAAATTTCTCAAAGGGGAGGGGCCAGTCATATCCTCCGCTCCCCCCGATTGAAAAGGCTGGCTACGCCATGCACTGCTTTGCTACCTCTTTAGTTGGTAAGTCATACTATTCTCATGCATGTCAGCATAATCAAAAAGCAAAAGACTAAACAGAGCAAACTATAATGTTTATAATATTTTTCCAATAAAGGAATTATTTCTGTGTGTTCCAGACATTGAGCTCTCTTGATTTTCCCCGATAAATGTGGTTAGCTGATTTATTAAAGCATACAGGCGTAATTGAGTTCTCTTTGACCCCTTTCCGGGACATTTAGCCTCCTTACGGGTTAGAGACTTGGATTGTCCAACATTCTACACCACTTTTATGTCTTACATTTGATGCTGAATGGGAGGGGTCGGCATAGAATGACAGTGACTTATATCCCGATAATCCCGCACGACATAGAATTGATTTAATATCGTGGCCGAAGAAGTAGGTGATAAATAACTTAATTTCACAGTTTTCTTTCCTCCTTTTCCCACACTCCCTCTCTGATTTGTCCCTGCATCTATTTTAGTCCTTTCCCTTTTTCCGAAACTCTGCCTGCGCGGCTAAGTTGCACGTTTCTGCTGATCTTCCATCCCGACTTTGCACTTTTTTAATGCCGGTCCCCTTTCTTTTCTCCTCAGTCTTTTAGTCCTCCCTTGCAATTTGCAAAGTCAACCTTATTCAATCCCCTGTGCCTGATGATCCGAATCGATCTTTGTCATCATTCCCAGCCCATGACCCTGCCTTGCACAGAGCTAGTCCCCGAAGCGGTGTGTCTCACTTTTTAGGTGCGTTCACACCAACACCGATATCTGCTGCGTTTTCCAGGGGGACGCGAAATGTTATCTCAGAACGAATGAGGGCGATTTTCTAATTTTCATTGAAATATAATTGCCCATATATGTTTTCCGCGTCCAGACCGCAAAACGAAGCAGATTTCGGTTTTGGTGTGAACGCACCTGAATTTATCAAACCAATTTTCTCCGCTCCCTTCTTCCTTCCATTCATCAAGAATCTCTATTCTTACTTTTCAGAGGCCATTCACTTGTATCTCAGTAGTCAAGTTAGCCGCAGAGATTGTACAGAGGACAAAGGCTCCCATAGCCTGCTAATAAACTCCCGACGGTATTGTGTAGTAGAGCCGAAGTCCAGTTCATGAACGACTGATGTAATCGATTTGCCTCGTGCCAAAATTGTTAACAAAAAAAAAAAACAGTCTAGAACGCTGCATTATAATATTTACCCAAATGTTTAATTCAAAAGACAAAAAGATATTTCCTATTTAAAATATTTATTTAAAATAAGTTTGATCTATTTTTCCATATTTTATTTATTTATTTATTCATCGATTTATTAATTGATTGATTGATTGATTTAATTGATTCATTGATTCATTCATTCATTCATTTTTTCGTTAATAGTTTGCATATTCATTATTATTTCAAGTCAGTACTTGCTCAATATCCGAATCACTCCAAGATAACTCCCTTGCCTTTCTGCGGAAACTTTCTCCACAGAAAGGCACCAGGTGATGAGTCATCAAATAGGAGTAGGACAAATAGCGTAACATAACATAACAAATTTAAGGGCAAAGGAGGGCAAAAGCCCCATAAAATGCCCTGTAACCCAAACCCTAAACAA